>JAECXO010000303.1:0-177500 GCA_018152825.1 Scaptomyza hsui
TCACCTTCGTGCCCAATCAGCACTTTGAATTCCGCTGGTTTTACGACGCATGATACATATTATTGACAGACTCAACTATCGTCAAAGTTGGCATGGTTGAGCAAACCCCCTTGCAACTGACCACGTTTGTGGCAAACAGAGTGGCAAAATCACGCAGTCAGTTGACACCAAAATGGTCTCTTGTGTGCTCCGAGCAAAATCCAGCCGACTTGCAAGCAGAGGCGTTTCACCCAACGAGCTGGTCAACAGCGCCTTGTCGTGGAATGGGCCCGAGTGGCTGTCTCAGCCCAGATCAATGGCCAACGTCCAGTCGAGATCGCTCACGCTACCACGGTCGAACAACGCGATCAAATGCAACATGACACAGAAGGCTTCAGATTTCGATTTCCTTGATCGTTTTTCGGTCTCCATAGAGCGCTTGGAGTCCTGGCTTACATCCTAAGGTTCACCTAATGCTGCAGGGGGAAGCGCTTTCCTTTCCGAGTGAGCTTAGCAGCAAGGAATTGTTCGACTCCCAAGAAAGGTTGATAATCCTCACGCAGCAATCATGTTACTCCCAAGAGTACTGCTGTCTTCCAAAAGAAGCAGATACAAAGGTCAAGCAGCATCTACAACCTGGAATCCGTATCCGACCAAAAGGGAATCATGAGAGCATGTGGAAGACTAGGTCATTCCGAAACTTTGACATACGACGAGCGCCATCCGATTCTCCTCCCATACGAAGTTCGATTTTCGCGCCTTCTGGGTGCAATTTACTCACCGAATATCGCTTCATGGCGGGAACCAATTAACGATGCGCCTCGTCCGGTCCAAATACTGATTCCACAGTTCAAGAATCTAATCAATCCAGTGATTAGCTCCTGTAAGGTTTGTGTGATTCACCGGAAAGAAACCCAAACGCAACTATGGGAGACCCTACCCGTTGATCGAGCCACTTTCTCCAGGCCATTCACCACACGGGTGTGGATTTCGCGGCCCCTTTGAAATAAAGAATTCATACAGGCAGAGCCTGCTTAATTACGAGGGTGTCTGTGTGCGTTTTTTTTTTTTGTATTCAACAAAGCGCTTCATCTTGAAGCCACCAGTGATATAACGTCCGAAATTTACGGCTTTCTCGAGATTTCGCAGCCCGACGTCGGCCCTCCCCGTCACGTCTACCCGATAATGGAAACCTTTGTGGGAGCCAAAGATACTGTTACGAGAATTTGCAGAAGTCTCTAAAGCCGCCATCCTGGCAAATACAGTCAGTCCGGCCTGTCCTGGCACTTCAACCCCGCCAAGTGCACCGCACATGGGGGCTCTGGGAAGCAGGGGTTCAAAGCTTCAAGGCCCTGTTCTACAAATCGACGTCGGCCACAAAATATACGTTTGAAGAACTTTCAACTCTCCTATCCAAGGTCGAAGCGTGTCTCAATTCCAGGCCCATTTCCCCATGTCAGATGATCCCAGCGATCTTCCTCGCACTTACCCCTGGTTCCTCACGGGAGGCCCCCCTTTCCATATCCGAGCCAGAAATTAATGAAACAGCTTGTCCATTATTAGCCGATGGCAACGGTTGAAGGCGTTAAATCAGCAATTTTTGCAAACGCTGGAAAGAAGAGTATCTAAAAGAGCTCCACAAGCGCAACAAGTGGTAGTCCCCGACACGAGATCTTCAGATTGATGATATGGTTATCCGAAGGAAGATAATCTCCCAGCCAAAGGGTCACCTATCCTGGTTCGACAATAAGGTCCGGGTGGTGGATGTCCTCACCAGCCAGGGAGTGTTAAAGCGACCCGCTGCCAAACTACTCCTACTCCCTATGGACACTTCCGTTCCTAAATCCTAATGTTTTTCTATTACCCCGACCTGTGTGCATCGTCCAGGGGGTAACATACGAGTACACCTATCTTTCTTTACACTTTCTTTTGTTTTTGTTTACACAGAATGGCACCCAAGAAGGCACAGGCGCTGGAGTCACGTCGGGCACGTGGTGAACAATCATTCCGCTGCCGTATCTGCAGTGGGGTCCACCCCTGCGGAAATGCAAAAAGATTTCTGCGTTTGCGGTTGATAAGCAGCTGCGTGCGGTGCTTATCAACAAGTACTGCCCGAATTGCTTGGCACACCAACATTCGTGGGGGATACCTGCCGCAGCAAGGACAAATGCCGAAAATGCAAGGAGGACCACCACACGCTGCTCCACTTGTTCGAGGTGGTCCGACCAGCAGCCTCCTCGGTTCCAGACCCCTTCCGCAGTTCAGCGTCGCTTGGAGCCAGCCAGGAGCGGACCACGTCACCAGCCAAAGGTCCCCGGTCGGCGATGTCAACCTCGTTGGTGTCGCTGTGGAATCCAAAGGATTACGCTGCTTCCCACCGTCTCCTTTTTCAACAACGGCGTCACGTCGTACCAGCTGTCCGCACTCGTGGACCCGTGCAGCCCAATCAGCTGCATCAGCGCTTCCTTGGCAAAGGGCTATCCGTCACCAGCGTCGGTGCGGATGAGGCCTGCAGTGTTCCTCCACGACCGTGCGGCGACTTTCATGAGAGAGGCGGTGCTAAGGTGGAGGAGGGCGTGGATGTAGAAGACGCCCGCCAGAACGATCCCGGAGAGCGTCCAGGTACATTTCGCCAACATTGTGCATCGGACGCAACCTGGTTTCGTCCAAAGCGGATTGCCCTGGTGCTAGGAGCTGATCTGTTTCAGGAGCTCTGGTGCCAGGACTCGTTCCGGCCAGAACGGCCTTCCGGTGGCACCAAAATACCATTTTCGGTTGGATGTCTCCGGATCGTGTCCAGCGTGACTTGTCCAAAGGAGGTCGGCAGCACACTTCCGCTCCCCCTTCCGACCTAATCTTGCAATCCTTGCAAAGGGGGGAGATGTTTATGCCAAACAGCGGAAAATCCGCTAACCGCTAGCACTGCTGCCGTCGCTATAACGGACATATATATTCACCTCATCCGAGCCCCATAGCCGACGGCAGCCTTTTACACCGGCTTCGCTCCACGAAGCCTAAGCGGCTAAAATTAGTCTATTAGATAATAAAGTTCCTGCATTTTAATATAAAAAACCTCAAGTGTTTTCAATCCTACGAAACAAAACTACCTACAAATAGCCACGACGTTTCAATTCTACGTGCCAAGCCCCCGACATTTTCACAGTGTATGTTTCCGAATATACAGAATAATTACTTGAATGTTGGCTCAGTCATCGGGCGATTTTGGCAGTCAAAATGTTGATGTTGACGAAGTTAACTTCCGATACAACAGTTGTTACCAGGCGATCTGATGTCTTTTAAATCAATCGATAATGTTGTTGGATGAAAATGAATCTGTAAATTTTCCAATTGAATTTTTAAATTCACTAGATATACCTGGAATGCCATCACATAATCTTCGATTAAAGATTGGTTCCCCTATTATTATCCTACGTAGTTTGAATCCACCTCAATTATCACCGAAAATTTTCTTGAAGCAACCATTTTAACTGGGAAGTTTAAAGTTTAAAGTTTATATCGACTCAGCTGTTGATGCTGATCGAAAATATATATACATTATGGGGTCGGAGATGGTTCCTTCTGCCTGTTACATACTTTTTGCACAAAAATATTATACCCTTTTTACCCATTTTATGGGTTCAGGGTATAACAATAACAAGTAATACCCCGATTCCACTAGGCTTCATTTATCATAAAAGCGAATTCCACTATCAATCCAACTGAAACTCCGTAAAATTTTAACAGAAATCCGATTAAAAAGCCGCTGACAGCTGATCGATTTTCTGTTATGTTCAATTGGCACTGTCCATAACCAAATATCGCGATATATCGGTAAGAAATGTGGTATTTTTGTTGGACTCTGCACTGTTAAGCTCCTCTGTTAACGAAAGATGAGCATCTTCGTAACAGCCAAAGTCCGTAAATAATTTAATAACTGGGAGATGTCGATTCCAACTGTGCGAAATTTGATATGATTCATATTCACTACATAGGAATCTAATTCTAATAAATGCAACATTACCGAGTTCCAATAACATCCGTGCATCCAGCTCTAGTGGAGTCGGGGTATAAGAAGATTTAGTCGAGATTTCCCGACTAGGAGATACCCATACTTAACGCCTACAGTCATTGTCTGTATGCATCTGTGACCTTAACTTCACTCTTCGATATCTCTGATTTTGATGAAATTTTCGCAGATTTTCATTACTTTGTATCAAGTTTCTAAAACGTGTTTCAGATTTTCGATATTCGACATTTTTATGTTATCGATCACATGTGTATATTGGAAACGGAAATAGTTATTGAAAATCGGAAACAATTTTGTACTGCCTAGGACTTAGATGAGCTTATGTTCAAAATCTGAAGTCTCTAGCTCCTATAGTTTTTGAGATCGACGCGTTCTTACATACGGACGGACGGACGGACAGACGGACAGACGGACAAGGCTATATCGACTCGGCTTATTTTTGCGAGTTGTACAAGAATTAAACATCAGACCTTGGCCCCGCAGTAGCCGTAGACGTGCCATCGGAGCAGACGTGTCAATGAATGTATGTCTTTAGCAGTGATGCCGATTTGCCCTTTTTCCGGACAAATCTGTCCTGTTTTTAGGTGCTTCGTCCGGAAAAAATATAAATCATCCCCTATCTGGAAATCTGGCCTTTTTAGACTTTATTTGATTGATTTAAACCTTAACCTTTTTTTTCAAAGTGGTCTTTTAAAAACAGTGTGGTATCAATTGTACATACTGTGTATGAAAAATAAACTACTGGGTGATTTGATTTTAAGTATCGAATGTCTGAAATCCAAAATAGCTCCATCCGGTACCAAAGTGGATGTTTTTGAGAAGGACTTCGTAAAGCATGTAAAACGAGATTTGGATTTGGGAAATGAGTTTGAGTCAAATTTGAAAACATTGAAAGAAAAATTGATGACGCAACAGAGCAGACAATCCGATTAACCTTCACATATTTTGTAATCGAGTGGATCAAGCAGCTAAAGCAGAGGTTTGTGTTAAAATGTAAGTTATTATTTAAGTGCTAAAAATATATTTGGATTTAGATTGCCGGACAACTATGAAATTCAAAAACAAGTTGACCGGTTTTCTGTCGATGGTGCTCTACGAGCGAAAAAATATCCCTTTTTGCCAATTTTGGAACTCTTCAAACTCGGTGACGAAACTAAATCTAAATAAACAAGTAAGAAGGCTCTACCCCGAACCCTGTAAATAACGCGTACAGTCATTGTCTGTATGCATCTGTGACTAAACTTCAATCTTCGATATCTCTGGTGTTTCTTAACCGATTTCGATGAAATTATATCGTTACCCATTATTTCCACCCTCATTTTTACATTTTCCAAATTCGAGAAATTTTTGTTATCGATTCCATGTGTATTTTGGAAACGGAAATAGTTATCGAAAATCTGAAACAAACTTGTACTGCCTAGGACTTAGATAAGCTTATGTGCAAAATCTGAAGTCTCTAGCTCTTATAGTTTCTGAGATCGACGCGTTCATACATACAGACAGACGGACAGACGGACATGGCTATATCGACTCGGCTGTTGATGCTGATCAAGAATATATATACTTTATAGGGTCGGAGATGCTTCCTTCTGCCTGTTACACACACTTTTGCACAAAAACATTATACCCCTTTTACCCATTTCATGGGTTCGGGGTATAAAAATATCGGGACTCGGCAGGTAACAACCCGTTTTCGGAGCTGGTAACATTCGCGCTGACAGTGCATTCGTTGCCATGGTCGAACGCGGAGTCGAAAGGGTGTTTGGCCAAGTAAATTTGGAACACCAATTTCTTTGTCCTGTTTTCTGTTCTTTTTTTTTTTAGTTTTTAGCCTGTTTTTCAGTATATTAAGGACGTTTTGGCCTTTTTTTCAAAAAATAAATTGGCATCACTGGTCTTTAGTATTCATTTATTAATGTAAATTAGTGAATTGCGTACGCTACTAACCTCTGTCTGCTTACAATTGTTTTTTTATTTAGTTTTTTAGTTCTTGCTTTATTTCCCATAAAATTTATCTCTTATTTAAAGCTAATATACAAAATCAATATATACAGGGGTTAGCATTTATACTTTTTCAACTGAGATATTTCTTATATGTATTTATGATTTCAGGCTGTGTTAAACAGTATTTATATATTCAAAGAAAAATGTGGGATCAAAACCTTGACATACAAGTGTTTTGATTATTGGGTAAAATGCAAAAATATAATATGTACATATATTGATTTTGTGCGTTGTCCGTCATGGTGTCTGTCCGTCTGTGCGTCCATCCGTATGTACGCAACTTTTTCGACACCCGAAAAGCTATAGACTTGAAACTTTGCAATTATGTTTGTCTATATCCGGTTCAGATAATGTTAAGATCGTTGCCAAGCCTACTAAGAGACTGGGAAATCGATAAAAAGGATAACTGGAAACAGACAAAACCATATATAAGTATCTCACATTCCTGCAGCTAGAGTTACCAAATTTTGCACGAAGATAGCTAGAAAAAACTGCATCAAAATGCCACGCCCACTCCTTCAGCCCACATCTTCCCTGCTCTTTGAAATTGGAAGCGCCTATAGTTTTCACATTTTTTGGGCTAGAGGCACCAAATTTTGTGTCAAGAAAGGTAATAACGTTCCCCACAAAAGGTGCATCAAAAATATTAATCCAACGCCCGCACCTGCCGCTTCCCACCCCCGAAGTTTATAAAACGGCTGTGCGTGAATCTTCCACATTTATTGTACTCGAGTCACCAAATTCGGTAGAAAGATAGATGGCAACATCTACCAAAGATCTGCATCAAAATTTGGGATGCCACGCCCACCCAAGCCACCCGACTTATAAAATCGGAATCAGTTGTATCACTAAGCACTCACACATATAGGAGTCAAATCGCGTTTTCCCAACTGCCGAAAAAATGCCTTACATGCAAAGCATGCCAATCGGCTGCGAGCCGAAGGCAATTTTTTCAGTCTACTTGCGTTTTTAAAAAAAGTGCAAGTCACTCATTCGCTGGCGCTTGACTGGGTACAGACGGAGTGATAGCAATTTGCTGTGTATACGTCTGTATGTCGGCGAGATGATCGCCGTTAGGTGTATATATGTATGTAAGTTTCTGTATGCTGTTTGCTCTAAACGGCTGCCTATTGTGGAAGGGGGATAGCAGCAGCAGAGTGCGAACAACAACACATGTGCATGTTTTCTGTATTTGGTGGCTCCGAGCTCAAATGAAGCAAAAATCATTAGGGCGAATGTATACCTAAATACACATATACATACATATATATGTGAGTATGTACATGCGCATGCATATTTTTTCATTTTTGGTGGCTCTCAAGTGATTTGGCATTTTTTACTTTTCTAGCAACGCATATCAATGTGTGTGTGTGCATGTTTGTTCATGTGCAGCACATTTGAATGTATGCGTAGCAATTCTTGACCTGTCTCAATTTTTAAGATTTTTAGCAATTTTATTACAAGTTAGGGTCACCTATAAAATTCATGTTATTAAATGATAATTTTTATTTATTTTTAAAATTTATCTTAATCATCAAGGTGAATGGTCCATAGTTCATTATATGAAAAATTATAATTAATATTTTTTAATATACATATGTATATAATTATGTACTCTTGACCCTTAAAAATCATAATTAACAAGTAAGAAGGCTCTAGTCGAGATTTCCCGACTAGGAGATACCCCGAACCCTGTAATTAACGCGCACAGTCATTGTCTGTTTGCATGTGTGACTAAACTTTAATCTTCGATATCTCTGTTGTTTCTCAACCGATTTCGATGAAATTTTCAGAAAAGCTCTATCGCAACATTATTTCAACCTCCGTTTTTACATTTTCGATATTCGATATTTTTATGTCATCGATCGCATGTGTATATCGGAAATGGAAATAGTTATCGAAAATCGGAAACAAACATGTACTGCCTAGGACTTAGATGAGCTTATGTGCAAAATCTGAAGTCTCTAGCTCTTTGTAGTCTATGAGATCGACGCGTTCATACATACGGACAGACGGACAGACGGACGGACAGACGGACATGGCTATATCGACTCGGCTGTTCATGCTGATTAAGAATATATATACTTTATAGGGTCGGAGATGCTTCCTTCTGCCTGTTACATACTTTTGCACAAAAACATTATACCCCTTTTTACCCAATTCATGGGTTCGGGGTATAAACATAATAAATGCCGACAGCCAATATTTAAAATTCAAATTTGGCGCGCATTTGTATCTGCCTATAAAAGACAGGCAATTTCTGTTTTTTGCACTTTCTGGTCATACATACACTTTCGACATATTAACTATATGACACCAGCAAACAATTTTGCAACACAACTACCATGAAGTGCGCATTTATATACAAAAAATGCACACATATTCCGAAAGAGTATAAATGGAAGAAAAACTCAGGCTCGCGTCCCAGCAAGCATTTTGAATCACAAGCGAGTCTTTTTCGAGTCATCAATCTGGTTAAAATAAGCATATATGAGCACATTTTCTGATCGAAAATGATACTCCCGTCGGGAGAAAACGGTTCCCGAACGCGACTCTTCTTCAGTGGTCGCTTGTGACTGCAGTTTCGACTCATATTCGATTCGTATTTTGAATCAAAAGCGAGTTTTCTTCGAGTCAGAAACCAGTCATATTTCAAATCAATTTCGACTCTCATTTCGAAGCTAAAGCGAGTCTTTTTCGAGTCGCATTTTTTGATAGCTGGTTAAAAAATACAAAAATTTTTTGTTTGTGTTTTTTTTTATTATTTTTATTATCAGATTAACATTTTTTTTTATTTTAAGTCTAATTGTTGATATTTATTACAATTTGGTTAACAGTACCCTTTATGTATTATAATTGTGTTAGTGTTAATGTTAATGTTTATATTATTGTTAGTGTTAATTTAAATGCTTATAATAAATTACGCAAGTTTTACTTACCTTTTGTTCTACCCAACGAGGGTTTGAACCGGGGACTTCCGTTTTGTGCGGCGTCTTAGGCAGCACGACCCTCAGGCGTCATTGACTAGCATGGTATAATTGCTTATAAGTTCAATTTATGATACAAAGCATATTTCAATCACCTACATGCTCAATTTTTGATTTCCTTTAGTTTCGTGCATGGAATCATATTTTGAACATGCAAGGGAGTCGCTTTTGAGTCGCCAAGCTGTTCAAAATAAACTTGCATGCCGACGTCGCGACAAAGTAAGCATATTTCAATCGCAGGCATGGTCAATTTTTGATTGCTTCAAATTTTGCGCGATTCATCATATTTAAGTCATAAATGCGAGTCGTTTTCGGGTCGCGCCTTAATCGCACAAGCGATTAATCGTTTTTATACCCCTAACCCATAAAATGGGTAAAAGGGGTATAATGGTTTTGTGCAAAAGTATGTAACAGGCAGAAGGAAGCATCTCCGACCCTATAAAGTATATATATTCTTGATCAGCATCAACAGCCGAGTCGATATAGCCATGTCCGTCTGTCCGTCCGTCTGTCCGTCTGTCCGTATGTATGAACGAGTAGATCTCAGAGACTATAAGGGCTAGAGACTTCAGATTTAGAACATAAGCTCATCTAAGTCCTAGGCAGTACCATAGACAAATAAACCTAACATAGATATGTAATAAGCGCCGGTAACTTAGCAGAAAATGAAAAACGCTGAAAACCAGCTCGGTTGAGGAAAAGTAACACTTAACGAAAAAACTGCTTGCTTATCTACTGTTCAGGTTTGTTTACGAGCAGCTGGTGCTGGATAAATGGATAAGGCTGGATAGTAAACAAAAGTCGGCCATTATGTTTTTTGGCTTTTGTTTTGATTGCGAATTGTGCGATGCGTAGGACATAATTAAACGTCGCCCTCCTTCATTTCTCTTATTGTTGTTACAGAAATTGAGTTTTGCAATTTTAGAGCTTTGCTTCAATCTGGTTGCTGCTACCCTAGATAGGAGTGTAGTATAACTTTTCATGAACTTTGCGCAATTGAATAAATAAACACCAGATACCTAAATATGGTATGCATAATATATGTTTACTTGTGTTTTCCCTATTAGTAAGCGCGTTTCTAATTAAATAAACAAAGTAAATATAATTTAATGTAAAGCTTTAACTAACGCTAAAACTAGCATTATTTTGTATTAAAATACTTATATAAATTAATAAAATTGGCAAACACTAATATATACATTCTTTATAAAAAACCAAGCCGATATAGCCATGTGCATCCGTCTGTCTTTATGTATGGTTCGCTTTATATATAAGGTAAAGGCAGTGGCGGATCCAGGATTTTGATAAGGGGGGGTCCAAAAATTGTTTAATGGGGGGGGGGGGTAGACATTTTTTCCTTGAGATATATGCACAATTACCACGTATATACAGGTCACCATAACGGCTGGACTACCGTGTTATAGAAAAGCCATTGGTGCTGTCCAGTCGTTTTGGCAGTGCATATAGTTTGTTCGCAAATTCAAACTGCGTGCCAACCTAGTCGCGATGACAGCGCCTTGCGATTTTTCTTTAAGTTTTTCCGTTGATATTTGTGCCATCTATGAGCGTGTTTGAGCGTATTTTAATTATTTCTTTGTTTCTTTCAACACGCATTGTGAAAAGGCGAGTTTACAATGTCAGCGTGAGATTGGAAAATGTTTTTTTGCGCCATTTTACATGTGTTAGCCGAGTTCCAATCAGCTGATTGCATTGTTCGAATCGCGCTTATGTTCACAATTCAAATGCCCCCACGCCCAACACCGTCGGGTACTTTTTTGCGGCTTCTCCTCTCCTAATACAGCAGCAAGAACTGCCTGCGTCATCATAGAATTATAAGCTAATACAATTGCATGTTTTTTTCCCCCATTTTTTAAATTATTCCGATGTTGATTCACTTTTGAACAATTTTTGCCACAAACATAAAACAATCATCAGCTGTTCACAGCTCATAGACGGCTAACAGCTGATTTCGAAAATTCGAACATACTTTCACGCTGACATTGTAAACTACCAGCGTTCGTCTCAGATTGGTAAAAGCTTTAATCCAATCTCACGCTGACAAGTGGTTAGTATAATTTCAAGTGAGAAAATCTCTTTTCAAGTTCTCTTACTGAGAAAACACGCCTCACAATATGAAAAGGACATTGTTTTCCTATTTCACCCGCCTTGATCCAGAATCAGAACCAGAAACAAAGAAAAAGGAAAAACAGGTAAGAAAAATTGCAATAAAAAATGATAAGTCTATCGGAAAAGCTACTATTTTTGCACAATGTATTCATATAATTTATAATTTCAAAAAACTGAAGATTCTCATTAGTTTTTAGCTAACCATATTTTTTTGACACAGATTGAAAATGCAGAGAAGCTTAACCTCGAAGAAAATCCACCGGAGACTGGAGGACAATCGACTTCCGAAGATACGTCATTTCAAAACAAACAAGAATTGCTTCCATTCAAAAAACGACATCGCTCTAGCCACGTCTAATGCTTCAAATACAAGAAACGCGAGTGAAATCCTGAACATTATCGACGACTCGTGGGTGCCACCAGCTAATTTTTCGTTCCCGACATCAACTGCCAAAAATTTATCTTTTCAAAGAAAATGGCTTGAGGAATTTCACTGGTTGGCATATTCTGCGAAAGAAAATGGCGCATATTGTAAGTGCTGCATAGCTTTTGGCGTGAAAACCGGTGGAATACGCGACGTACGGCTGGGGCAATTCATCAACAAGCCGTTCAACACTTGGAAGCACGCGAAAGAAACTTTTCGGAGCCATGAAAAACTTGATTACCATAAAAAATCCATCGTTGCTTTTGAACATTTACGCGATATTCAGCTTGGCAAAACTAAATCTATTGATGAACAACTCGATAAGCAGAAAGAAAAAACTAAAGAAGAAAATTACGAACGACTGAAACCCATAGTTAGTGCAATAGTTTTGTGTGGACGTCAAGGAATTGCACTTCGTGGCCATAGAGACGATGGATGTTTGTATAATGAAGAGGAACCTGACGCGGATGATAAAACTGATGGAAAATATTCGAACGAAGGAAACTTTCGTGCAATTTTACGGTATCGAGCTGAAGGTGACGAAACACTCAAGAAAAACCTTTTGTCTGCTCCGAAATATTCAACATATTTGAGCAAAACCATTCAGAATGAAATTATCGCAACTTGTCATGAATTGATCAGAAAAAATCGTTGATCGAATAAATCAATCGGAAGGATTCTCAGTTTTAGCCGACGAATCGACTGACATTTCAAGCATAGAGCAATTTTCCATTTGCACACAATACTTGGATTCACAAACAAATATTTGTGAGGATTTCCTCGGATTCGTTCCCGTCACTGACGTTTCTGGACAAGCTCTGGCAAATTCCATCAGGAATTATCTGACCGATATCGGCGTGGATTGCTCATTCATGTACGGCCAAGGATACGACGGAGCTCCGGCAATGAGTGGCGAATTTCATGGAGCACAGGCTTATTTGAGGTCTCATTTTCCTCTCGCAATTTATGTGCATTGCGCCGCACACAGCTTCAGTTTGACCATCAATGCAGCTTGCGAAGTATCTGGTATCAAAAACGCGTTGGGAACTATCGGAGTAATTCAAGCATTTTTTCACTGGCCCAAGAGACAAAGCATCTTGAAGAACGAAATTTCAAAAATGACAGAGAAAAGTGAGCGAAGAAAAAAAAAATTGAAGTCCATTTGTCCTACAAGATGGGCTCAGTCTCATGAAGCTGTATCAAGATACGTCGAACTTTAACCGGCTGTTATTGAAGCGTTGGAAGAAATAAAAACGTGGAAGGATCGAGAAACTTCACGGGCAGCATCTCAACTTTTGACAGCGATTTTCACAATCGAGTTCCAAATTTGCTGTCATATTATGGAATCAATTAATTCCATCGTTTTGCCATTGAGTCGAGAATTGCAATTGAAAAATCAAGATCTGGGAGAGGCCACGAAATTGGCTGATGATGCTTTGAACAACTTCAAGGAAAAGCGTGAAAACGTGGATTCATGCTTCCACATTGTTTATCAAAAAGTTTCTGAAATTTGTTCGGAGTACGAGATTGAAATGAAAATGCCTCGTCGATGCAGTCGACAAAAAAATCGTTGCAACGTTGAAGCGAAAACAGTTGAAGAGTATTACAAAATCGTATTTTACATCCCATTTCTCGACACCTACATTTCTCATCTTCAGAGTCGGTTCGAAAAACACAAAACAGTTTTTCAAAGTTTTGGACAGCTATTCCTCAAACAAGAATTCGACGAGAAGAAATGTGCAAGCCTCTACCAATTTTACGAAGAAATACTGGATTGTTCCGAGAGTAATTTCATTTCAGAAGTCAAAATGTGGAGACAACGGATCTGCAATCAAAACATCGAAAATGCACTTGATGCATTAGCAGTGAGTATCTCCCAAATTCAGATCATTTTTGACTAAAAAATAATGCCATGTTTCTCATATATTGTACCAAAAAAATCTGATTGATTATAATACTAATAGATTATCATTTATTTTCTATTTAATTTCAAAACAAAATTTTTGAATTTAAAAGAATCAGAGAAAAATCACTAATAGACGACTTATTGACAATTAATTGAGATAGAGATTTTTTGGTGCAATTTGGAACAAAGTAAAATAAATAATATAAATTGAAAATCTAAATACATAGAAGGAATTTTTGCAGATCATAAATGGCAGAACTTTCAAAAACGTCAACAAAATCCTACGAGTTTTGGCGGTGATACCCGTGACCACAGCAACTCCAGAACGATCATTTTCGACTTTGAGGAGAATGAAAGATTATTTGAGAAACACGATGGGTCAAGAGCGTCTCAATGGTCTTGCATCGTTGAACATTCATCATCGCATAACTTTGACTGAAGACGAAATTCTCAGAAAGTTTTTTGAAAAGCCTCGAAAATTTAAGAGTGACTAGAACCGTTTGTGGATCATATATTTTTTCTTGATCGGTCATATTGATTATTTTCTATTGCATTTATTATTTGAAAATAAATTAAAATTTGTGTAAAACATTCAATAAATTACGAATTTTAAATATTAATAACTTTGTGTTTCAACTTCACCAACATGCCCAATAAAAGCATAAAATTTGAAAGTATATGATCCCATTGGGGGGGTCCGGACCCGAAAACCCCCCGGTGGATCCGCCACTGGGTAAAGGGTATCTCCTAGATCTCAAGATTTTTCTGACTAGAACATTCATGGCTTGGTTTTACTCTCGAAGGGTACACACTAGAGAGCTGCATGAATGGCAAAAAAAAGCGGCATTCGAGTATACAATGCGTAAAGTTGATTGAATGGTATTGAGTCCTTTGACAAAATTGTATAGGTGAACGCAATGCGCTGGCAACGTACGCAGTCGCAACACATCCAAACGTCAGGCCACGGATCAAATAAATGAAAATTTACAGTTATATTTGAGTAGTACTGAAGCAACTCGAGTATAAATTCTGCTATGTATGTATGTACATAATTTTGTATTTTTTTTGCCTTACATATATATGGATGTGCATCAGACTGGCCCTTAAATTGACTTCTTTTTTTCTCGTTTTTTAAACCGCCGGGCAGAAATGAGTTCTCCTTAGGCTCAAAACAAACCCACAAATATTTGGCGCTGATCACTCATACGTATGGTGTTTTAGGTTACATTTATTTATTTTATCTATTTTATCTTTAAATTATATCGGATTTCATGTTTTATATAATATGTTTAATAATATCTTAAGTGTAATATTTGATTAAAATAAGTTTTTTTTTTATATCAGATCTTTTTTACAATTAGAAGGATATTTTTTCTGGTAGCTCTCTACAAATTGAAGAATGAGCTGTTTTTCGTTCTCATTCTTTGTGAGAATACGATTGTAATCTTTCATAAACTTTATTCCCCGCTCAGCAGTGTCGTTCACAACAAATAAATCATTACAGAACTCGAATGAATCTGTGTAATCATCGTTATTTTCCCATATTTGAGGATCTTTTTTTAAAAAACTGGCTGATAGGCCGAAGCAATCAAAACAAGAAGGCTCTAGTCGAGATTTCCCGATTAGGAGATACCCCGAACCCCTTACTTAGCACGTACAGTCATTGTCTGTATGCATCTGTGACTAAACTTCAATCTTCGATATCTCTGGTGTTCCTTAACCGATTTCGATGAAATTTTCAGAAAAGTTATATCGTTACCCATTATTTCAACCCCCATTTTTACATTTTCCAAATGTTTATATCGAAAACGGAAATAGTTATCGAAAATCGGAAACAAATTTGTACTGCCTAGGACTTAGATGAGCTTATGTTCAAAACCTGAAGTCTCTAGCTCTTATAGTTTTTGAGATCTACGCGTTCATTCATACGGACAGACGGACGGACAGACGGACATGGCTATATCGACTCGTCTGTTGATGCTGATCAAGAATATATATACTTTATAGGGTCGGAGATGCTTCCTTCTGCCTGTTACATACTTTTTGCACAAAACCATTATACCCCTTTTACCCATTTCACGGGTTCGGGCTATAAAAATAGTTAGTTTTATATGATATAAAATCACTTATGGAGCTGCTGCGCAGTTCATCCATGTCTAAAATATGTCTCTGCTCCAACAATTTTAGGTTCTTCGGATTTCAAAGCTTTAACCATTTTTCTCTTTTCTCTCTTTTCTGCTAAGTCCGGTGATAAGTACCATGAATGGTGTATCATCTTTGAATTTATTTTCTCTGATACAGCAATATCTGTAGTTGCATATGAAATAGTGTCCTGAATAAATTGAAGGTCGAGATTTGGAGAAGCAATTGCATTTGTACACCCATACCATACTTTTTATATATAAAATAATAATAAAAACGCATATATCTCGCAATGCATTAAACTCTCGTTGAGATAGGCTGAATTGATTGCGAAATAAAAAAAATTGTTACGCTTTATGTTGCTTTACCCATATACCTCGCATTAGATGTTGAGCTGCATGTTTGGAAATTACATGTTTCTCCAAGAAACGCGAGTGAGAGGTAAAGAAGTTCTTTATAATCCGCTCTGGCATATGATTTTGACTCCAATTGTTGGTGACAAAACTGTTTAATTTTTTATTTATTTTCCTTTGTTATAAGGGCTCGAATTTTAGTGTCTTCCAAACCAGAGTTAAAAGATGTATGGTTTAGCGTTTCCCAAACAGATGCAAAGCGGTTAAGCAGCACTACCTCTGGACCACTGCTTGAAGAAAGCTTCAATTCAAAAACACTCCTTAATATAATTTCATATATGTGATGCCTACACGGGAGTTTGATAAGCTTTTGACTCATATATTTTTGGAGAAACACTGTTGCGCCAGACCTAGAGCCAGTATTTGATGACGTGGTATCGAAACTCATTCCTCTTATTTTGTTGAGGATGTTCCAATTCATTAACGCATCAAAAACAGCCTTGCCAAAATTTTCTCCAGTGGAAAGTTCTATGGCAGCTGCACTTAAAAATTTTGATACACCTAACAATGACTGCAATGCGATCAATTTTTTTCCTTCCAACAATATCTTCCATTATTTTTCCATCCCAATGAACGACCATTGAACATGCATTAGAAATCTTTTGGGTGAATTCAAATATTAATAAATTATGTTTAAATTTAAGAATTTGCATTGGCCATACTCACTTCTGCGTCAAAATCGGACATAATGCATGGAAGAGCAAGCTCTCTAAACTTTTTTTCGTGCATTTTGAATTGAGCTTCTATTTATTATGTAAGACTTCAGGTCTACTCCTAATGCCTCAGCTGCTGCCGTTAGAATATGAACAGCTTTTCTATCAGACACTTTTTGCATCATCAAGAGCAGCCGCCAGACGGGAGGTTATCCAGTCCTTATAACCCCTTGAAACTGATTCTGTAGACTCATTGCTGATATTGAGGTGCTCAGGATCGTCCGTGCTATTGTCCGAAATACTCCCATCACTTTCAGATTGTTCAACAACTATAAATTTTATATATTTTTAATATATATTGTGTTATTACTATATTTTGCTTACCTTCAGGATGATTGGATATTTGCGAATGTTTTCGCTTCAGAGACTCAAATTTTTGTTGTCTTTGAAATTCACGCTGTTCTCGTTGGTAAAGTTTGATATCTACACCAATCATGCAACCCGGGCGTCCCTTTTCCCGTTGCTTAAGTAGACATTGCTTATTTTCATCAATACGCATTACATTAGGAGCATTAGCGTGAGCAATATCGAGCGGAGTTCCATTTTTCATAGAACTTTATCAGTTTTTCAATTCACATATTGTAAAAAAATAGTTGCAAGACTTGTCTATTTGAAGGTAGTTTTCCACCCAAAATTTGATGTGCTATGCGCCCAACCATGTCAATTACATGCACTGAGTCAGTCTCATTTCGAGTCACTGGTTTTTATATAAATTTGGTTGTAAACTTGACATTTTTACTTAAGCACGTTTAATGTTAACCAAATTTTCTTCAGCTGATAAAATAACGGCATTCAACATATGACGCCGAGGTGCATTTCGATTCTTGACAATTCCATTTTTCTTATCTTCGATTATGGCGCCAAGTTAATCATCGATTATGTTTTTAAAAAAATGTTAATTTTAATTTAACCGCCAAATGCAAAACAATTCCCATGACATGAGCCTGAAGACAAACAGCAGGTTTTTTTGATAAACTTATATAAGTATTGAAACAATATTCACGAAATCGTAATCTCACAAAGAACTTATTTTAATCAAATAGTACACTTAAGATATTATTAAACATATTATATAAAACATGAAATCCGATATAATGTAAAGATAAAATAGAAAAAAGAAATAAATTTAACCTAAAACACCATACGTATGAGTGATTTTTCATACATATAAAATTTTCAAACTTCGGAGCGAGGGTGCGGCCATTAAATATTATTCGATCAGCCCCAAATATTTGTGGGTTTGTTTTGAGAGTAAGGAGAACTCATTTCTGCCCGGCGGTTTGATTTTCATTTTTAAGGGCCACCTTAATGTGCATATGCCGTTAGGTCATAAATCGATTGTCAGCGGCGCGAAAATATTACCAAAAATGTGGGCACTGAGCGAAGTTTTATGCACAAAAATATGACAATTTAATTTGCCAGCGCATCGTTGACTTATTTGCCTATGCACGCATTCTCTAAGATGCAGGTCTACAGTATTTTTATAAGTGCACACACAGAACCCTTTTTTATGACCCTGTGCCCGAGCTGCTTGTGCGTCGCGCTGCGTAATTTCTCTAGGCCCTGAATGGAACCAATACAAATGAGTGGAATCAGTATTCAGCTTCAATGTCATAAATTATGATGAATATTAGTATCGACATATTCACCCATATTATGTTTTGTCTGTCACTCATTCTACGCTATTCAACTCGAATACATTCTATTAAATTACAGTTGTGAATGGACTTATGCAGCTCTCTAGTACACACTTGCAAGTACACAAAATTTTACAATAACAACACACACGCTTTGCCCGATCATATTCCTACATACATACATACTATGCGCCGTTCTTGTATGTATGCACATGTGTATTCGCTTTTCTTGTTGCGTTTTGCCTATTGCTTCATTCCGCTTGCTGCTGCGTAACACAAGAGGGTAGTATAGACTAAAGTTAACTTTTCGTTAGTAATTAACTGAACGCAAGCTGTATAGCTTTAATTACAAGCACACATAATATAATAAATTGTCTACATCTTGAGAATAAATAGTTGGAGAATATATATATCTGAATATTCGGACCTAGGGTATTTTTTCTTTGTGCAATTTGTGCGTTTAGTTGTGTTTTGCCTATTTTCGATGCATTTATGTATGTGTTCGCTCGCGATCATACCCTCAGCTTGTGCGTCAATCTGTCGCCAATTTAAAAAGTAGCGGAGTGAACCCGGCATGGTTCGTAAGCCACTATCGCAGCTCTAGTTACCGACTATAACAGAGACGTCAAAACGACGATTATGGAAGAGCTTCACCAACACAAATGCACAAAATACACTAATACAAGTAAAGCAGGTATCACTGAGACAAATTTTATATGCATTTGAGTGACAAGAAAAAGTAATAATAATGACCTTCACTCATGTAGTTTTGTGCGTAAGCCGATTGTCACAAACACTTTTGTTTAGTGCAGTCTCGTCTGCAGAGCAACAACAAAATCCATTGAAATTTCGTAGCGCAACAACAAAAATAGGAAAGCCCTATGAACAAAAGAGAAAACACAATATTGTTCTTGTATTTCCCATTGCTTATGGGAAGAGCAGTTCATGTATACGCAAACTGTTCGCCTATACCAAAGAGCTGCTACAAAAACAAATGAGCTCGAAGAGCTATGCTTTGACATCTATGGACTAGAATATACCCTGAACTTATCATTATACAGTACAGTCATTTTGTGGGTATTATGTGACTTAACTTCAGTAATCGATATCTATGCTGTTTCTCAACCGATTTCGATGAATGATAAGTTGTCACAGATTTTCAATATTTTGTATTAAGTGATAGTCGCCAAGATCGATGTGTTCACTCAGATGGACAGACAGATCAAGAATATATATATTTTTTGGAATCAGAGCTGCTTACTTTCGCCTGTTACATACTTTTGTACACAGCCACCATACCCTTTTTTCGCATAAAGAAACAGACCCAGCTCGCAAGAATAAGCAAAACTGCAAAATTCAAAGCAAACGCTGTGTGCTCAAATGCATACATACTATGAGATGTGTTTGTATGTATGCATGTCAGCGCTCATGCAGCTCAAAGCGAAATTCAATTACAGCTATCAATAATCAAAACAAAAAAATGGTAAAAGCAAATCAGAAATGAAAATCTGAAACACGTTTTAGAAACTTGATACAAAATAATGAAAATCTGCAAAAAATTTCATCGAAATTGGTTGAGAAACACCAGAGATATCGAAGATTAAAGTTTAGTCAATGCATACAGACAATGACTGTGAGCGTTAAGTTAAGGTTCGGGGTATCTCCTAGTAGGGAAATCTCGACAAAAGAATTCTTACTTGTTCAATAATTAAATTACATTATTTAAAATTTTTTGTAACTTTATTTTTTTGTGCAATTCGCGACTGGCAAATGCTGCGTTCACATTTTTTGAAACAACCATCTTTAAGGCCAAGTATTTTACTACAATTAAGGAATAGTAACTAAAAGTAAAAGTTATGCTGTGCAGCCTGACAAATTGTTTGGCTTTTACAATGAGCTCATTTGCATAATTTTACCTTGGCATCTCCTAGATTGGCAAGCAGCCAACTCAGGTTTCTTTTAGTCACCTTGGGCCGTTGCATGATAAAGCTTCAATCATTAATCAAACGAAAGGTCCTTTTGTGTTTCATTGTAGAGAATAGTGTCTTTTAAAACGAATAGTCTTTCCATGTTGCGTATGTGACGTACATGTTACTTTAGTTTGCATATGATTAACGATTATACGATGGACGACTATGTCGTTTGACTTTTTGACGTCACTGTGGACTGCAGTCCACGCTAGTGACGAAGCATTACAAAGTGCGCTAAAGGCGACTAGCTTTTATCCAGGAAGAAAACCAAAATTGTCATAATAGTTCCTTGTACCAACTGATTTTGCATAAAATAAAATAAAACAGGTGAAAACGTTGCAGTCGGACGCTACCGACTGCGGTATTTCTTGATACAAGCTAAAAAACGGATGGTAAGGAGTCTGCTGGCAATTGTTGAATGCGGGGGCGGCAGGAGTGGGCCGATTAGGGAACACCGCCAGCTATCTTATTACCAAGATTTGTTGTTCTTAGCTCAAAAACTGTGAAAGATAACTGAACTTCCGATTTTAAAAGGTGGACGGCAGAGGTGATCGTGGCACCCAAATTTGTCATGCAAATCTTTGGGATCTGTCTTCAGCTTTCTTGCTATCAAATTTAGTGACTCTATGTAGCTTAGAAACTCTGAAAGGTACAGGCATTCGTATATTTTAAAAAGGAATTGTTGGCGGTAGGGGTGGTACTTTCCCAGTAAATAATTCTTTTGCTAAATACTTTTGGTAATTCTTCTTCTTTGCATACGTACTGATTGCAAATCACCACGCAGCGCCATCTAATGAACGAAGATAAGTTTTTGCTTATCGATTGATTGGCGAAAGATCAAACAGTCATCAAACCAATAGATGGCGCTTTGAGTTATTAAATTAAAACTTATTGTAGGTTAGATAATCTTTATAATTGTAGATACTTGCACACATGCTGATATTTAACCCTCTAGAGCAGGTTTTTTTGTTGCCAGCGCGTGATAAAAACATCGGAAAATGCTCGACGCCATCGTAAAGTTTTGTTTCCTGTGTATTTCTTTTTCTTTTCAGCAACTTGTCGTGAGCGCCCTGGTACTTTTGGCAGAGTAAGAGTTTGAAGCATGCAAAGCACGTATGCGACCTCTGATCGGAAGTTTAGCAGTTGGTATTTTGCGTTATTAGCGTCGGGCTGGTTTATACGGTGGAACAAAATATAAGCGATTACTTTGGCCAAATCAAGCATATGTGTAAATAGTCGAATTGTGTACTTGTTGCTCTTTACTGGAATTTTATATCGACCAATAAGTCCGTCCATTAAGTCGACACCACCCATGTTGCTGTTATATTCGTTGATTACATTGGGTTTTTCTCTTGTTTCGAGGTTAGTTTGAACAATTTCGTAGTTCGAAAGTGATTCATATTTTAGGTTTTTTATATTTACTAACTGATCTGTACTGGTCGTATTTAATAATCGGACAAATGCATTGTTTGTTGTTGCGACCGTATTTGCAACATAAATGCCATTTTGAATTTCATTGTTGGGAATTAAGACGCTATCTTCATTTGAGGTTATATGTATTTTTCGGAAAACTTGGGATCTAGCTGGTAGAGTTATTGAGTTATTACCAGAACTGTATGTTATTGGAACATAAATTGGGAAATTCAAATTATTTGGTCTTATTATAAGCCAGTCTGCGTATATATAACAGATAATTGTCTGGTGCTCATTGGCTCCATTGACAATATTGCCCAAACTTTGTTTGGGAAGTCTGGGTCTTTTTTAAGCATACTCTGTAATAGAGTTTTTATACTTTGATACCGAAGGTCTCATAGTATATTGGTTTTGTGCAATGTCCGTCATGGTGTCCGTCTGTCCGTCTGTCCCTCTGTATGAACGCAACTTTTTTCGACACCCGTAAAGCTAGAGACTTGAAACTTTGCAATTATGTTTGTCTATAGGCGCGACAGATAAAGTGTCAAGATTGGGGTGCCACGCCTACTAGGAGGCTGGGAAATCGATAAAATCGATAACATAAAACCGATAAAACCAAATATTTCTCACATTCTTACAGCTAGAGTTACCAAATTTTGCACGCAGATAGCTAGTCATGTCCTTGAAAAACTGCATCAAAATTTTGGATGCCACGCCCACTCCTTCCGCCCCCATCATCCCTGCTCCTTGAAACTGGAAACGCCAATAGTTTTACATCTTTTGGGCTAGAGACACCAAATTTTGTGTCAAGATAGATATTGACGTTCCACAAAAAAATGCGTCAAAACTTTGGATGCCACGCCCCCTGATTCCGCCCACATCCCCCCTTCTCCAAGAAATTGGAAACGCCTGTAGTTTTCACATTTTTTGAGCTAGAGCCACCAAATTTTGTGTCAAGATAGATATTGAAGTTCCCCAAAAAAATTCATCAAAATTTTGGATGCCACGCCCCCTGATTCCGCCCCCATCCCCCCTTCTCCATGAAATTGGAAACGCATATAGTTTTCACATTTTTTGGGCTAGAGCCATCAAATTTTGTGTCAAGATAGATATTAACGTTCCCCAAAAAAATGCATCAAAATTTTGGATGCCACGCCCCTTATTGCGCCCCCATCCCCTCTTCTCCATGAAATTGGAAACGACTGTAGTTTTCACATTTTTTTGACTAGAGCCACCAAATTTTGTGTCAAGATAGATATTGACGTTCCCCAAAAAAATGCATCAAAATTTTGGATGCCACGCCCCTAATTGCGCCCCCATCCCCTCATCTCCATGAAATCGGAAACACCTATAGTTTTCACATTTTTTGGGCTAGAGCCACCAAATTTTGTGTCAAGATAGGTACTGACGTTCCCCATCAAAAATTGGATGCCACGCCCCCTAATTCCGCCCCCATCCCCCTTCTCCATGAAATTGGAAACGCCTATAGTTTTCACATTTTTTGGGCTAGAGCCACCAAATTTTGTGTCAAGATAGATATTGACGTTCCCCAAAAAAATGCATCAAAATTTTGGATGCCACGCCCCTAATTCCCCCCCATCCCCCTTCTCCATGAAATTGGAAACGCCTATAGTTTTCACATTTTTTGGGCTAGAGCCACCAAATTTTGTGTTAAGATAGGTACTGACGTTCCCCATCAAAACTTGGATGCCACGCCCCCTAATTCCGCCCCCATCCCCCTTCTCCATGAAATTGGAAACGCCTATAGTTTTCACATTTTTTGGGCTAGAGCCACCAAATTTTGTATCAAGATAGGTACTGACGTTCCCCATCAAAACTTGGATGCCACGCCCCCGATTCCGCCCCCATCCCCCTTAACCAAGAAATTGGAAACGACTATAGCTTTCACATTTTGTGGGCTAGAGCCACCAAAATTTTCTGTCAAGATAGGTACTGACGTTCCCCATCAAAACATGGATGCCACGCCCCCTGATTCCGCCCCCATCCCCCCTTCTCCATGAAATTGGAAACGCCTATAGTTTTCACATTTTGTGGGCTAGAGCCACCAAATTTTGTGTTAAGATAGGTACTGACGTTCCCCATCAAAACTTGGATGCCACGCCCCTAATTCCGCCCCCATCCCCCCTCCTCCATGAAATTGGAAACGCCTATAGTTTTCACATTTTGTGGGCTAGAGCCACCAAATTTTGTGTTAAGATAGGTACTGACGTTCCCCATCAAAACTTGGATGCCACGCCCCCTAATTCCGCCCCCATCCCCCTTCTCCATGAAATTGGAAACGCCTATAGTTTTCACATTTTTTGGGCTAGAGCCACCAAATTTTGTATCAAGATAGGTACTGACGTTCCCCAAAAAAATGCATCAAAATTTTGGATGCCACGCCCCTAATTGCGCCCCCATCCCCTCTTCTCCATGAAATCGGAAACACCTATAGTTTTCACATTTTTTGGGCTAGAGCCACCAAATTTTGTGTCAAGATAGGTACTGACGTTCCCCATCAAAAATTGGATGCCACGCCCCCTAATTCCGCCCCCATCCCCCCTTCTCCATGAAATTGGAAACGCCTATAGTTTTCACATTTTTTGGGCTAGAGCCACCAAATTTTGTGTCAAGATAGATATTGACGTTCCCCAAAAAAATGCATCAAAATTTTGGATGCCAGGCCCCTAATTCCCCCCCATCCCCCCTTCTCCATGAAATTGGAAACGCCTATAGTTTTCACATTTTTTGGGCTAGAGCCACCAAATTTTGTGTTAAGATAGGTACTGACGTTCCCCATCAAAACTTGGATGCCACGCCCCCTAATTCCGCCCCCATCCCCCTTCTCCATGAAATTGGAAACGCCTATAGTTTTCACATTTTTTGGGCTAGAGCCACCAAATTTTGTATCAAGATAGGTACTGACGTTCCCCATCAAAACTTGGATGCCACGCCCCCGATTCCGCCCCCATCCTCCCTTAACCAAGAAATTGGAAACGACTATAGCTTTCACATTTTTTGGGCTAGAGCCACCAAAATTTTCTGTCAAGATAGGTACTGACGTTCCCCATCAAAACATGGATGCCACGCCCCCTGATTCCGCCCCCATCCCCCCTTCTCCATGAAATTGGAAACGCCTATAGTTTTCACATTTTGTGGGCTAGAGCCACCAAATTTTGTGTTAAGATAGGTACTGACGTTCCCCATCAAAACTTGGATGCCACGCCCCCTAATTCCGCCCCCATCCCCCTTCTCCATGAAATTGGAAACGCCTATAGTTTTCACATTTTTTGGGCTAGAGCCACCAAATTTTGTATCAAGATAGGTACTGACGTTCCCCATCAAAACTTGGATGCCACGCCCCCGATTCCGCCCCCATCCCCCCTTCTCCATGAAATTGGAAACGACTATAGTTTTCACATTTTGTGGGCTAGAGCCACCAAATTTTGTATCAAGATAGGTACTGACGTTCCCCAAAAAAATGCATCAAAATTTTGGATGCCACGCCCCTAATTGCGCCCCCATCCCCTCTTCTCCATGAAATCGGAAACACCTATAGTTTTCACATTTTTTGGGCTAGAGCCACCAAATTTTGTGTCAAGATAGGTACTGACGTTCCCCATCAAAAATTGGATGCCACGCCCCCTAATTCCGCCCCCATCCCCCCTTCTCCATGAAATTGGAAACGCCTATAGTTTTCACATTTTTTGGGCTAGAGCCACCAAATTCTGTGTCAAGATAGATATTGACGTTCCCCAAAAAAATGCATCAAAATTTTGGATGCCACGCCCCTAATTCCCCCCCATCCCCCCTTCTCCATGAAATTGGAAACGCCTATAGTTTTCACATTTTTTGGGCTAGAGCCACCAAATTTTGTGTTAAGATAGGTACTGACGTTCCCCATCAAAACTTGGATGCCACGCCCCCTAATTCCGCCCCCATCCCCCTTCTCCATGAAATTGGAAACGCCTATAGTTTTCACATTTTGTGGGCTAGAGCCACCAAATTTTGTGTTAAGATAGGTACTGACGTTCCCCATCAAAACTTGGATGCCACGCCCCCTAATTCCGCCCCCATCCCCCTTCTCCATGAAATTGGAAACGCCTATAGTTTTCACATTTTTTGGGCTAGAGCCACCAAATTTTGTATCAAGATAGGTACTGACGTTCCCCAAAAAAATGCATCAAAATTTTGGATGCCACGCCCCTAATTGCGCCCCCATCCCCTCTTCTCCATGAAATCGGAAACACCTATAGTTTTCACATTTTTGGGCTAGAGCCACCAAATTTTGTGTCAAGATAGGTACTGACGTTCCCCATCAAAAATTGGATGCCACGCCCCCTAATTCCGCCCCCATCCCCCTTCTCCATGAAATTGGAAACGCCTATAGTTTTCACATTTTTTGGGCTAGAGCCACCAAATTTTGTGTCAAGATAGATATTGACGTTCCCCAAAAAATGCATCAAAATTTTGGATGCCAGGCCCCTAATTCCCCCCATCCCCCTTCTCCATGAAATTGGAAACGCCTATAGTTTTCACATTTTTTGGGCTAGAGCCACCAAATTTTGTGTTAAGATAGGTACTGACGTTCCCCATCAAAACTTGGATGCCACGCCCCCTAATTCCGCCCCCATCCCCCTTCTCCATGAAATTGGAAACGCCTATAGCTTTCACATTTTTTGGGCTAGAGCCACCAAATTTTGTATCAAGATAGGTACTGACGTTCCCCATCAAAACTTGGATGCCACGCCCCCGATTCCGCCCCCATCCCCCTTAACCAAGAAATTGGAAACGACTATAGCTTTCACATTTTTTGGGCTAGAGCCACCAAAATTTTCTGTCAAGATAGGTACTGACGTTCCCCATCAAAACATGGATGCCACGCCCCCTGATTCCGCCCCCATCCCCCCTTCTCCATGAAATTGGAAACGCCTATAGTTTTCACATTTTGTGGGCTAGAGCCACCAAATTTTGTGTTAAGATAGGTACTGACGTTCCCCATCAAAACTTGGATGCCACGCCCCCTAATTCCGCCCCCATCCCCCTTCTCCATGAAATTGGAAACGCCTATAGTTTTCACATTTTTTGGGCTAGAGCCACCAAATTTTGTATCAAGATAGGTACTGACGTTCCCCATCAAAACTTGGATGCCACGCCCCCGATTCCGCCCCCATCCCCCCTTCTCCATGAAATTGGAAACGACTATAGTTTTCACATTTTGTGGGCTAGAGCCACCAAATTTTGTGTTAAGATAGGTACTGACGTTCCCCATCAAAATTTTGGATGCCACGCCCCTAATTCCGCCCCTTTCCCCTCTTCTCCATGAAATTGGAAACGCCTATAGTTTTCACATTTTTTGGGCTAGAGCCACCAAATTTTCTGTCAAGATAGATATTGACGTTCCCCAAACAAATGCATCAAAATTTTGGATGCCACGCCCCTAATTCCCCCCCATACCCCCTTCTCCATGAAATTGGAAACGCCTATAGTTTTCACATTTTGTGGGCTAGAGCCACCAAATTTTGTGTTAAGATAGGTACTGACGTTCCCCATCAAAACTTGGATGCCACGCCCCCTACTTCCGCCCCCATCCCCCTTCTCCATGAAATTGGAATCGCCTATAGTTTTCACATTTTTTTGGCTAGAGCCACCAAATTTTGTATCAAGATAGGTACTGACGTTCCCCATCAAAACTTGGATGCCACGCCCCCGATTCCGCCCCCATCCCCCCTTAACCAAGAAATTGGAAACGACTATAGCTTTCACATTTTTTGGGCTAGAGCCACCCAAATTTTCTGTCAAGATAGGTACTGACGTTCCCCATCAAAACATGGATGCCACGCCCCCTGATTCCGCCCCCATCCCCTCTTCTCCATGAAATTGGAAACGCCTATAGTTTTAACATTTTTTGGGCTAGAGCCATCAAATTTTGTGTTAAGATAGGTACTGACGTTCCCCATCAAAACTTGGATGCCACGCCCCCTAATTCCGCCCCCATCCCCCTTCTCCATGAAATTGGAAACGCCTATAGTTTTCACATTTTTTGGGCTAGAGCCACCAAATTTTGTGTTAAGATAGGTACTGACGTTCCCCATCAAAACTTGGATGCCACGCCCCCTAATTCCGCCCCCATCCCCCTTCTCCATGAAATTGGAAACGCCTATAGCTTTCACATTTTTTGGGCTAGAGCCACCAAATTTTGTATCAAGATAGGTACTGACGTTCCCCATCAAAACTTGGATGCCACGCCCCCTAATTCCGCCCCCATCCCCCATTTCCATGAAATCGGAAACACCTATAGTTTTCACATTTTTTGGGCTAGAGCCACCAAATTTTGTGTCAAGATAGGTACTGACGTTCCCCATCAAAAATTGGCTGCCACGCCCCCTAATTCCGCCCCCATCCCCCTTCTCCATTAAATTGGAAACGCCTATAGTTCTCACATTTTTTGGGCTAGAGCCACCAAATTTTTTTGTGAAGATAGATATTGACGTTCCCCATAAAAATTGATCAAAACTTTGGATGCCACGCCCACACCTTCCGCCCCGCACCCCCCGCCGATGTCAAAACGGTTATGCGAGTATCTTCCACATTTTTTGAACTAGAGTCACCAAATTTGGTAGGAAGATATATGGTGACATCTACAAAAGATCTGCATGAAAAATTTGGATGCCACGCCCACCTCTGCCGCCCACTATTTAAAATCGGAAATTTCGATATCTCTTATAGTTTTTAAGCTAGAGCCCTTAAATTGGGTAGAAAGATAGAATGCAGCATCTACCAAAGATGTGCATCAAAATTTTGGATGCCACGCCCACCTAAGCCACCCGCCTTATAAAATCGGAATCGGCTATATCTCTAACAGTTTTTGAGCTTGAGCCACCAAACTTTTTATGAATATAGATGGTGACAGTTAAAAACATTTGATTCAAAAATTAAGATGCCACGCCTACCTCTGCCGCCCACCTTTTAAATTTGGGAGTTAAGTTATCTTCCACAGCTTTTGAGCTAAAGTCACCAAATTTGGTAACATGATAGCTGGCGATGTTTACCACATGGCCCACGCCCTTCGCCCCTGCATTCTCCCTTATCAACCGTTCTTTTACTGGTATCAAAGTATTCCGCAGTCGGTTGCGTCCGACTGCAACGTTTTTACTTGTTTTTCTAATATTTTTATGTATATTCATCATACAATAATAAATATATATATCTATTTAATGTAGAAACAATTTTATTATTATAATTTTTATTTTTTTTTTCAATTCATTTTTTTAATTTTTGATTCTAGATTTTATCTAGATCGTTAGCCTTGCTTAGATATTTTTTCTGAGGCATTTATTGTGCAGCTTATATAATTTAAAAAACATATTTGCACTCAGAATTACAACGATAATTATTAGTAATGTTTTTGTTATTCCTAAATCTACACAACTTGATTCTACTTTATTTATAGCACTAGCGGTGGAATCCACCATTTTTGTGTCTACAATGCCCATTTTGGCCAATTCTATTTCATTAATGTTTTCTATTTTAGATATTTTATTATTATTTATGTTTCCTATTTTGAAAATTAGTAATCTTTAATATTTTGTAAATTTACATTTGTATTACTCTTATTTTTTTTTAATTTTTTTTTCATTTTTATATTTTATACATTTTCTTATATGTATCCCTATTTTGATCTTAACAGTGATCGCCTGTCCATTTTTTGTATGGTTTTAAGGCCGTACACTCCTTAACTCGCACAACACAGTGCGAGCTATTACAAATTCTATATTTTTTACTTAATATAACCGCTGCTGTCGTCGATGTACCGCTTCTTCACTTATTACTTGGCTGCCTTGGTGCGGTCAGCGTTGCCGGTGCAGGTCATCGCACAGGCTGGGGAATATAGTGGTCCTTTGCAGTCTCCAGGGCACTTCTTTATTGGTTTCGGCAGTAGCTTCTTCTCTGTTGGTTGAATTTTGGATATATTAGCTAAGTTCTTTATTTATTAAAGAGAAGGTGCTTTAGGTTGTGTTTTAATTTGCTTTGATTCTTCATCAAGAAAGACTAGCTCATCCGCTAGCCTCTTGGCATTTTCCCAAGTCAGTGGCTTGTTGCAATTATATAGCAGCTTACAAATTTCAGCTTTGCGTTTTTTCATACGCAGCTGTATGCCTCCACGATTTCTTGTTTTTCTTGACTCGGGCTTACTAACGGTCGGTGCAATGACCGTAAGTTTTCTCGTCCTACACTCGTAAAGAGTGATGCGTATGGACATTTGCGACACACAATTAAACACCTTACTCACTCAGAACTATTTAGCTTTTCCATCGATGCTTGACGATTTTTGTTGTTTTTGATGATGTCGACGATTAATGACATCAACTTTGTCGCTTTTGCTGCTGCCGCAACTGTTGCTTTATTCCCGCGGTGTTTATTTGGTTGCACATTTTTGTATTTGTGTCGATGCTGATGTTGGTTTTACATTACTGCTCTTGGTCCTCGCTGCTTGTCTGCTTAATGATGTTGCGTTATATTTGTATAAACATAGCAACAAAGTGTTACTATGTCTGATGGTTAAATACCCTCCAATATAGTGGGTATATAACAGATTGTCATGCATACTACACAATCTATGTGAACTTACTTTTGTTCAAAGCGAACAAAACGTGAAACCAGACTTTTTGAATCTGTTTCATTCAGGAAAGTCTTTGTGTCCGCGTAAGTCGAAGCAAGTCGCACTGCCTTATTATCCTTCCAAACCGTCAAAGATATTTCCACTCCTGATACAGATCCACAAAATTCAGTAGAATATTCACGCACTTCTTTCTTGAGGTCGCTGTCAGTTGGCAGCTTACAATTTGAAATGCGATTTGAGCGAATATTTCCCAAAGAAAATATTCCCCGGGATTTAAGATATTCAAGAAGCGGCAATGAAGTATAATAATTGTCGAAGTTGATAATATGGTTTTTGAAATCCGGAACATTGCGTGATAATCGAACAACTACATTTGCTGCAGCACCAAGATCTGGTGAGCCAGCTTGAACAACGGTGTCTCCTGAGCCGCAATTTATCTCAAAATTATATCAAAAGCTAGAGAAGTCACAGATAATTTAACTCATATTTACCGCTCTTTCAATCGCTTCTTGATCTTCCTCAATGACAGGAAACGCTGCCTCGCAAACATCATCAGTCAAATCGTCCTCCAATTCTTCTTCTCCGCCTAATGAATGTCAAAATCAACCGAATTCAAAAATTTCTCAATCTCCACATCGGATAGAGCTGATAGCTTATGCATTTGTCGTCGTTCCATGTCTACTGAAGCATTTATTTGGACTTAAATATGTCTTAGGTTATTCCATTTTAAAACTTACCATCGAATTTATTTTTCCCGATCAGACGGGGTTCCTTATAAAATCGATAAAAGCTAACGAAAACTTTTTTTACTGTGGGTTTTTTATTTTGCGTCCTTAAACTATCAGCAACACGGAAATTATTTTGTTTTCATAAGCGAACTTGTTTAAATTATTTTTAAGCAAAATTTATAATTCGCACTTTTTACAAAATAATTATTGCGTCCGAACTGCACAAATTTTCAGCTTCAAACGACTGTATTGCAAACGCAACGAACTTAATTTTTGGACTTCCTCGAATAAAAAAAAACCCGCAATACCATGAATGAGGAAGGCGAATAACGGTTTTTCTAACTTTGCCACTCTAGATGCGGTCTTGGGCACTAGAGGGTTAATTTAAACCAATTAAAGCTAATAATTGTAGTTCAGTAAATCTTTATTATCATTTTAAATTCAAAATTGCGTATGGTTTATACAAGCAATGAATTCCAATAACTGTCGAAGTCATTTTCAATTTTAAAAGGTGAGGGCGGCTGGTAGCATTGGGGGTGGGCGTTATTATTGGACGTAGATCTAACGAACAGTATATTCAAGTGGCCCAACGATACCAAGCACCGGCTTGTTAACGCGGGGACCCAAGCAAAAAGCAACCAACCTCCCGTCCAACCGACCGCAGGGAACACCGCATAGCGTACGGTTACGAAGATCGCGAAAAAATAGTAGTGGAACTGTTTATTATGTGGGATAAATCGTTATAGTTTGAACATAAAATACGGAAAGGATTATGATAAGCATAGTTAGAGTGACAAGCTTAAATAGCAATGGGTAGAAAATTCCTTGTCCTTCTGATCGGAACAGCAAAACTAATTTGTCTGATTAATTCAGAGGAATTAATTTCACCATTTATTAGTTTATGTAAAAAGACTACACCTAGCATTGTTCTCCGATCAGAAAGAGAAGGAAGATTTATTAGTAAAAGTCTACTATGGTAGGAAGGTAAGTTAATGTTAGTGTCCCAATTAAGTCCCCGAAGGGCAAAGAGCAAAAACTGCTTTTGTACTGATTCTCTTGTATCCTGGTGAATCCAGTATTTGGGATACCAGATACAAGATCCATATTCAAGAATAGGAGGTACAAGAGACGTGGAAAGAGTTTTGGTTATGTAGGGATCGTCAAATTCTTTCGACCAGCGCTTAATGAACCTCAAGGTACTAGAGGCTCGATTTGCAACTGAAGAGATATGCTTGTGAAATTTAAGTTTTGGATCAAAAAGGATACCCAAATCATCAACCCATTCAGCGTCTATAAAAAGACATGACTTTACATTTATTGCTATTAAGATTTAGTAAGTTAACACGACACCACTTTTGAAAATTATCTAAATCAGTTTGTAATTTTTGAGCAGACAACAGAGCAGTACCCGACATGCATAATTTTACATCGTCAGCGTACATCAACACTCGAAAGTGGTCAATAACAGATGGAAGGTCATTGATGAAAAGTGTAAATAATAAAGGTCCAAGGTGACTTCCTTGCGGAACACCGGAAGTGACATGAACCACCTTAGAGACAGCACCATTAAAACTGCTTCTCTGTGTTCTATGAATTAAATATTCCCTTATCCATCGAATAAGATTGCTTGGAAAACCTTAAAGTTGAAGTTTATGAAGTAAAAGGTAGTGATTAACCGAGTCAAATGTCTTGCTGAAATCAGTGTAAATAACATCCGTTTGCATTTTATTTTGAAAACCATTAACAATTAGTGAAGTAAAGTCTAACAGTTTAGTGGAAGTAGATTTTTGTTTCACGAATCCATGCTGGCACGGTGAAATTAAAGATTTGCAAAAATGTTGTAATTGAAAAGTTATAAATTTCTCGAACATTTTGGTATGGCAGACAATTTGGAGATACCCCAATAATTTTGAACATTAGACTTGTCTCCTTTTTTATGGAGCGGAATAATAAATGATTGTTTCCAGATATTAGAAAATGAACATTTCTTAATAGACAAACTAAGCAGTTTATGCAAAGATTTTAAGAGACCATCAGCATAGTACTTAAGCACACAGCTGTGTACGCCGTCAGGTCCCGGGAAAAATACAGGATTAATACCCTGTAGATCACGTAGTAATGAACACTCTGTGATACTTGGTCCAAAAATGCAATTAGAGCCAATAACCTGATACGGGTAAGGAAGACCAACCTGATTATCAAATGAACTGTATGTAGTTTAGAAAATTCGGCAAATAAATCGGCAATGGCCTGATCCGAATTAGCCGACTTGTTTTCAAATGATACATTAGATGAAAGTGTTGATGACTTTCGCTTCGCATTAACGAAGTCAAAGAACCTCTTGATGAAACTGAAGTCTGCACCGACTTAGGTAATTTTTATAACATGAGTTATTCATGACTGAAAAACTGGTACGCGAAATCAAGTATGATGAGTAATGAACAGAAGAGCCAGATTTTCTGAAACTCTTATAAAGCTTAGATTTACGATTTTTACGGGCTGTCAACTCTCGTGTAAGCCACGCAGGTTTGTTTTTCCTACTTGGCTTACCAAAAGGGACACACATGTCGAATACATTTTCTATGGTGCAATAAAAAATACTGATTGCCGTATCCAAGTCCTCAGAACCATAGAGGGTCGACCAATCAGCCAGTGCCAAGAGCCGGGTAAGTTTTACAAAATCGGTTTTCCGAAATTGACGTACTCGTCACAGGCAGGCAAAGTGATCAACACCTCCAAAGTCGGGTGGTTTAAGTCTTCGAAAGTGGATATGGGAAGGGATCTTGACACAGATAGAGTGGATGGATCCGAAACAAATACCAAATCAAGCATTCTATCAAGAGAATTTGGAATACCATTGATCTGACCCAATCTCAAATAAACCAACCAGAAAATCAGTCTGCACCACGGGGGCTAGCACGCTTGAGTCCGAACTTGAGATCCAAGTAGCATCAGCAATATTATAATCGCCAAGAACTACAAGAATATCACGATCAGAAAGCATAGAAGAAATGGAAATTATTGCTGACAAATGTTCATTGTAGACAGAGTTGTCAGATAAAGGTGGTATATAGGAACAATAGATATAAATATCTACACCATTAATATTTAACTTAACAGCAACAAATTCGATATCTATAGAACCACTTAATATTACTGTCTCAGAGGGAAAGTCAACATCAACAGCAATTAGCACCCCACCGCCACGGCGGTAAGTATGTCTTGTCTTAAACACGTTTCCGCGAAGGCAACGACATGAATAGGAAAAGAATGACTATTAAGATACAAAGTACTAAGTTTACTACAAAATCCTCTAACATTCTGATAGCCCAATGAGAAGGAAGTTGTTCGTTTTTTGAACTATCAGAAGGTATGGGCCCAACCACCAAAGAGGCGGATACAATCGGAGGCCGATTTTTATACTTTGATACTTGTTCAGCGCAGCAACAGTAACCTCTCTTTAAAAACTATAACATTTTTGTAATAAATTTGCCCTATGCAGCACACTGTGCACTAATTCAAGCACAGAATATCTTCCGTTATATTTATCAAGTGTGCTATACACCTTTTTCCGCAATGCAGCGACGCGTACTGTGCGTTGCCGCTTGCTCTTTTTCTAGTTAGTTGTTTAACATATTCGGTGTGAGCAGTTCGATCTTTACATGTGCGGACAATTCGGTCTTCGGCAAAACACAATTGTTCTTATAAATAAAAAATATCGTGTTTTAATTAATGAACAATTCCGTGTATCGATTAAAAAACATTAGCGCTCCAAACATTGGTGACCCCGACGTGATTCTTTTCACGCTTTCTTGTTCGGTTTACGCAGCAAAAATTCGGTTTTGTGTAAATCTAAGCAGAGCAGTGCGTCGCTCTCAAAAATCATAAACATTAACAAATTCACTTAATGAATTTTCGTGCAATTTATATGCATTTAGGCATATACATATATATACGTAATACATAACAGTTAGTGCGCGAAACATCTCGTATATGCACATACATACATATGTACTGACATACTTGTATTTGTATGTAGCCCGCTCACGTGTTTATTCGCTTTCGTTTTTGTGCATTGTTTCGCTCTGTGCAGTTAGCAAAGCATTTTGGACATTGCGTACACATACATAAGCACGTATTGTACATAGCCCTCCCCGCGTTGCCCGCCATCCTATCTTGCCGTTGGTCATTTGAGCATCTTGACTATTTCGTTGATGGTTAGCTTTGTTCATAAGAAACTGTACGCTGTTTTTATTTTCGCTGTGTTAGTGCGTGGTTTTTGTCGTTTGGCACGGTTGGCATATGACAACGTTGCACGTGTGCATCGCTTACTCAATCGTTTAACAGTCGTGGCGTGCAATATTGATACATGTTCGCAACCAAATTTTGTGCATATTCAAACGGACATACTTAACTATTGTATATACAGTTGTGGTTTAAAGTTAGTGTGTACACGTATGCAACGCTTTGCTTAATCAGTTTTGAACCGTCTCGGCGTGCAACATTAGTACATGTGCGCAAAAAGTTTGCTGTACATAATCAAAACAAACACTTTACGGGTAGTGTCGAGTGAAAATTATTGATTGTTTAAGTTATAATCCTACTAATGTCGACTGAACCGTGTAAAGAGCCTAGGGCACAGCTCGGCGGACATACTTTCGCGTGGAGTTCTTCCGAGTCAATTAGCTCAACTTAATCGATGGTTATACGGGCCTCAATTTTTAACCTTGGATAAGGATTCCTGGCCTATCCTACAGGTGGTCGATGAGCCGAGACTGGAAGTTCGAAAAAGGGTATTGATCGTCAGGACGCAATCATCGGATATCGTCTCTGACTGCAAATTTGTCAACTCATTCTCCAGCCAGCAGTGCGTATTCGCTTACAGATCGAAGTTCGTCAGAAAGATGCGGCATCCTGGACTGAAACTGAGTGACATTCAATATGGCACTCAAATGCTTTTAAGGATAACTCAACGTTGCAGCTTGAGCAAGGACATAAAAGAATTGATGGCAAAGGGAGAAGTACAAGGCTCCACTCCCATTGCATCCTTATGCCCCTTCATCGATGGATTTGGACTTGTCCGTGTAGGCGGTCGCCTGAAAAATTCGAATTTGCCGTTTGATTCTCGCCATCCAATTCTTTTGCCTAGAGGACATCCAGTTACACTCTCCATCATTTTTATTTTCATGAGCGCAACATGCATTCGGGACCACGTGCACCTTCTGGCTATTATTATTATTATTACAAGGGCCTTGTTGCACTGCGACCAAATGTTAGGTCTTTTGTGCCGGCCTGTAGGATTAGGGTAGAGCCTCTATACCGAGGCTACTAATAAAAGAGAGCACTTTGGTAGGGTCTGTATATTCCCAAATCCTGTAGGGGGGGATAAGTTCACTTCCTAGTTGTAGAAGTCGACGCCTGCTTAGCGAGGGGCATTCACATAGAACATGCTCTGATGTTTCTTGCTCCAGCTCACAGAATCTGCAAGTGTCGATTTCTGAGAGTTTTAATTTCTTAAGGTGATACCTTAGGTTGCAGTGACCCGTTAGGTAGCCTGTTAGAGTGCGAATTTCGCTCTTTTTTAAATTGATAATGCGTTTTGATCGCGTCATCTGGGGGACGAGAAATTGTTTGGCTTGTCTCAGCCCTGCACTGTCGGTCCAGTGGCGACTTATCTCCGCTTCCTCCCATTTCCTGAGCGGTTCTCTTTTGTGTCCTTTCGAAAGTCCACAGAACGGTTCAGGGCCGATTAGTGGTGTCATCGCCCCGCGTTTAGCTAGGGAGTCTGCCACCCCGTTTCCTATATGGCCTTCATGCCCTGGCACCCACCCCACCGTTAAGTTGTTTTTGGAGGCAAGGGCGTTCAGCTGCTGGAAACAGTTCTCTACAAGTCTGGACGATATCGAACAGGATCTCAGCGCTATGAGCGCCGCCTGACTGTCAGAGAAGATGTAAGTCCGTGAGCCTTGCATTTTCCTACGAAGGCATTCACGAGCATAGATTTCTATGGCGTATATCTCTGCTTGGAAAATGGTTGGAGACTTTCCCATGGCTATAGATTTATTGAACCTTGGTCCGAAAATACCAGCCCCAGTGTCCCCGTTTACCAGTTTCGACCCGTCAGTGTACCACGTTTGTGATCCACTGGGCAGAGATATTGATTTTGTTTTCCATTCATGTCTGGTGTGCAAGACTACAGAGAAGTTTCTGTGGAAAACAAGTTTTGGTTTCTGTTCGTCAGTTACGCGCAGAATGGGCTCGTTTATTAGGGGTTCGAGAAGCCGAAGATGCCCGGTAAGATCACCACTTTTTATATTGGTGATGTTTTGAAGGCGAAGTGCCCCCAGGCAGGCCTCGTTTTTCAGGGTGATGTGTAGAGGGGGTATGCCAGCTATGACTCCCAGTGGTGGTAGATTTCGTCCACCAAGCAAGAGATGCATAGGTTCAGATTGGTTTTACCACAATGTTAAAAGACCAGTAGATCTTTTTGGGACTTAGAGCCCATGTTTTACCGAAAAGCCTGTTGCAAGCAAAGTATGCTCGAGAGGCTTTATTTATGGTCTTTTCAAGGTGTACATTCCAGTTGAGCTTGGAGTCGAGTGTAACACCTAAGTAGTTGGCTTCAGCTGAGAAGTCAATGGTGGATTCATTATACCCCTAACCCATAAAATGGGTAAAAGGGGTATAATGGCTTTGTGCAAATGTATGTAACAGGCAGAAGGAAGCATCTCCGACCCCATAAAGTATATATATTCTTGATCAGCATCAACAGCCGAGTCGATATAGCCATGTACGTCTGTCCGTCTGTCCGTCCGTCTGTATGAACGCGTCGATCTCAGAGACTACAAGAGCTAGAGACTTCAGATTTTGAATAAAAGTTGTCCTATACCATGAGCGGATCAATTTTGTTTCAAATTATCGATAACTATTCTAGTTTCCGATATACACATGGAATCGATTACAAAAAAATCTCGATTTTGAAAAATGTAAAAATGGGGGTTGAAATAGTGGATAACGATAGAACTTTTCTGAAAATTTCATCAAAATCGGTTGAGAAACACCAGAGATATCGAAGATTGAAGTTTAGGTCACAGATGCATACAGACAATGACTGTACGCTTATGTACAGGGTTCGGGGTATCTCCTAGTCGGGAAATCTCGACTAAAGCCTTCTTACTTGTTTAGGGATGGTCTTGTTAGAGAAAGAGACATTTTCCTGGTAAATGGAACAAAAACAGTTTTAGACGGGTTTATGGACAATCCTTTGTCCTGGCACCAACTGCTGGCTATATTAAGGGCTTGCTGCATGCGGTCCGAGATCCCCCTTGAGGGCTCCCCCTTGTGGCTGTGATTGAGGTCATGGTTCCTCCAAGGTCTACAGTTATGATTCTGGATATAAGCATTGCCAGAATCCATCTGATTATGGGTGTGGAGATGTTTTTTCGTACAAGAGAGGCTCGGATAGCCTCATATGACGTGTTGTCAAAAGCTCCTGAGATGTCTGAAAAGGCACCTAGTGCTATTTCATGAGCGCCAATGGCCTTTTCAATGGTTGTTGTAAGGCAATGAATGGCAGTCTCAGTTGACTTACCAGCTTGGTACGCATATTGGTACTTATGAAGGGGAAGATGCTTGAGATTCACCTTCCTGATGTGCTGATCAATTATCTTCTCCATAGTTTTAAGGAAGAAGGAGCTCAGACTAATCGGTTTATAGGACTTAGGCAATTGGGAGTCTTTCTTCCCTACCTTAGGAATAAACACAACTTTCACTGTAGCCCATTTGCTTGGTATGTGTCCAAACAAGAGACTAGCTCGGAATAAACGGACCAGGGGGAGTGCGAGTTGGTGCAGTCCCCGCTGCAACAAGCACGGATAAATACCATCTGGTACAGGGGATTTGTATGGACTGAAACTCTGAATAGCCCATTGTACGCTATTTTGATGAAACAGTCTATAGGGCATATTTCCAACACGTTTTGAGCGATAGGGGGGTTCCCTTCCCTCAGCCCTATTGGAGATTGCCACCATAGCCACGCGCAGGTGTGGGCACTCTCCAATCCCCGAGAGGTAGGTTGGTGCCTCATTCTCTGAGATGGGTTGTTCCACAGCCATGCACCCAGGAAAGTGAGTAGCCAGGAGTAGACTGCTCGTTTCCTTTGGGTTGTTTGTGTATGTTCCATCTGGCTTTTTTTGCGTACAGATGCCGTTTGAGTGGTCCTTGGAGAGGGCTTTTTGTAGGCTGACAGCTTCCCGGAGCGTTGAAATCTACCCGCAGTGTTGGCGCCATGTGACCCGTTTTGACCTTCTCAGCTCTTTCTTGTAGAGCGTTAAAGCAGATTTGTAGAAATACCATGTGGCCTTCCCACTCTTCGCTTTATTGAAGATCCTTCGCGCAGCTTTTTTAAGATCGTCAAGGCCCTTATACCACTAGGGAGCAGCCCTTCTGATCTTGCAATCCTTTTGTTCGCAGCTGGCGTGATATGCCGATTCAATGTACGTATGAAGCACAGTAGCTTCACGCTCTAGCTCGTCTATGGATATTATCGGACGGATGGAGCAGTCTCTGAATTGCTCAAGTTCAATACAGAAAAGATCCCAGTTGGTGTTTTTGGGATTTCTAGTAACTGGGCTGCATTGCAAGGCGCATCCTATATCAAATCTAATGTGCTGGTGATCTGACATAGTGATATCACTCGCTACGTGCCAGTTTGAGACAACGGACAACATGTTTATACTATATAGAGTTAAGTCGAGGACTTCCTCTCTAATTGCATTGATAAATGTAGGCTCGCTGCCGTTGGGGGGACGGGACATTAGTCCACCCTCTCGCGGCCCCTGGCCGCCATCTTCCGGCCTCGGTTTGTGCGTAGAAGGGCTTCTTCCTCAATCGTGCGCCTCGCACCCTTGTTTACGCGCCCGGTTCCGCGCGTGATGCGCCCGTAGAGGGGAGGGCGCTGGACTTTTCGCGGTGCTGCGGGCTCCCGGGCAGCTGCGGTGCCACAAGCCTCACTACCGCTTGGTGTCCGGACGGTGCTATTTGCCGCAGGCAGCCCAGGGGTCGCATGAGTTTCCTCAGCGGCACCCTATGGCGTCGTTGCAGCCGTGTCCGGTGTGATGTTCTTAGAGCAGGTGGGCTTCTCCGCTGCGAGAGCAGGAGCCACCGCCTGTTCCTTCGACTGCGTGCTGGCCTTTGGCTTAGGAGTAGCAGTGCCCCACGCAAAGTTGAGCTGGTACCCCAGCGACTTCAGCCGGTTGTCCGAGACTGGGTCCAGCGCTATTGTGACGATGGCCATGTTCTGTCTCATCTCGCGGTGAAATACACGCCAGTCTCCCACTCGCAGCCCGTTGTTCTGGAATCTCGTCCGTCTTCATGTCCGCATTGGGAAGCGGAAAGTAGCCGATGAAGACAGCGGCACGTGGAGCCTCTGCCTCGGGGACTACCTTAATGTGGGCGTCCTTCCACAGCCTGAGCTTAGGCACCTCTGTGCACAGCCACTCTACTGTCTCCGCATTCCCGCATGTTATGGCCATCCATCTTGGTCGAAAAGTGCAGCCAGAGAACAGCGGCTTCACAGAGCCGTGTCTCAAAGCCATCACCCTCGACAGTATGGCGGTCTGGATGCTGCTGAGCTGCTCCGTCGTGAGCAGATTGCCGGGGTAGTCGGCAGGGAGTATCGCCATCTTCGGCGAGCTGGCAACGTCCCTATAGGAGGCCATGACACTGATTTGGGGTGACTGCTCCTGTGTTACTTGCCCAGCCGCAGCTGCGGCTGTGGAGGCTACTGGAGCCCCCGTGACAAGCAATACGCTTGCAGGAACACCCTTCGTCAGGGCACTGGGTGCCGCGGTTTCCGTCATGCCCTCTTAGTCGACACCTCTTCTGGGGTCGTGCTGGCCGATCTACCTCTCTTGTTGTTTGCGCCACACTTGCACTTCTGGCTAACATTAGGCTCCAGTGTTGGCCAATTGGTGGTTTAAAGGCTGGTCGTCAACAAATGCGAAAGATGTTTTCGTGCTAGGCCTCGGCTCTTAGCGCATATTATGGCTGACCTTCCCAAAGAACGGTGTACAGGATCTCGCGCCTTTGAAGTTACTGGGTTGGACTACTTTGGGCCTTTCTTCTACAAATCGGAAGTTCCTACAAGGCCTAATTTGAAGTCATACATCAGCGTCTTTATTTGCTTTAAGACCAAAGCGGTGCACCTGGAGCTTGTGAAGGACCTGTCAACAGTATCCTTTCTCAGAGCGTTACAGCAATTTATATCTCTGCGTGGGAAGCCAAATCAGATTTGGTCTGATAACGCTACAAACTTCGGTGGAGCGAAAAACGAGCTGTTGGAATTGAAAGAGCTTCTCCTAAGCGAGCCGCATCGGGATTCCGTGCAACAATTTTGTTTAACGGACGACATATATTGGCGTTTTATTCCTCCTCGCTCGCCTCACTTTGGTGGACTTTGGGAGGCCGCAGTTAAGACTGCAAAAATCGATCTCTTGGCCGGACCATACTGCATCTTGATGAACTACAGACCCTCGTATATCAAGTATCGGCAATCGGTTTTCGACCATTAGTACCGTTAACAGAGAATATCGAGGACCTGGACATGTTGACACCAGCACACTTTCTACTTGGTGGGCCGCCAAAAACTATAATTGAGCCTGATTTATCGAATATCAATTTCGATCGTTTGAATGGTTGGCAACAAGTTTCTCGTATACAACAGGTTTTTTGGTCTCGATGGCGAGAAGAATATTTAACCTTGCTTCAGCAGCGGACAAAATGGAGGATGCGCACTCAACCACCTTGCGTCGGCGACTTGGCTCTCGTCAAGGATGAAAATCTTCCACCCACGCACTGGCCACTTGCTCGGATTCTTCAGCTGATTCCTGGAAATGATGGTGTCACCAGAGTTGCCGAGCTTAAAACCGCTACTGTACAGGTTCGAAGGGCAATAGCGAAATTATGTCTGCTGCCCTTAAAGACTCTGTTGAAAGCGTTCTCTCAACGGGGGGGAGGATGTTCAGCGCAGCAACAGCAACAATAACCACTCTTTAAAAACTATAGCATTTTTGTAATAAATTTGCCCTATGCAGCACACTGTGCACTAATTCAAGCATAAAATATCTTCCGTTATATTTAACAAGTGTGCTATGCACCTTTATCCGGAATGCAGCGACGCGTACTGTGCGTTGCCGCTTGCTCTTTTTTCTAGTAAGTTGCTTAACATATTCGGTGTGAGCAGATCGATCTTTACATGTGCGGACAATTCGGTCTACGGCAAAACACAATTGTTCTTATAAATAAAAAATATCGTGTTTTAATTAATGAACAATTCCGTGTCTAGATTTTCATTTGGAAAAAAACAATAGTGCTAAGAAACATTAGCGCTCCAAACAATACTGAAAGTATCATAGTATATTGGTTTTGTGCAATGTCCGTCATGGTGTCTGTCCGTCTGTATGAACGCAACTTTTTTCGACACCCGTAAAGCTAGAGACTTGAAACTTTGTTGTTTGTCTATAAGCGCGACTGATAAATTGTCAAGATTGGGGTGCCACGCCTACTACGAGGCTGGGAAATCGATAAATTCGATAGCTGAAAACCGATAAAACCAAATATTTCTCACATTCTTACAGCTAGAGCTAATAAATTTTGCACGCAGATAGCAAGTCATGTCCCTGAAAAAACTGCATCAAAATTTGGGATGCCACGCCTACTCCTTCCGCCCCCATCCTCCCTGCTTCTTGATATTGAAAACGCCTATAGTTTTCACATTTTTTGGGCTAGAGGCACCAAATTTTGTGTCAAGATAGGTAATAACGTTCCCCAAAAAAATGCATCAAAATTGTGGATGCCACGCCCACACTTTCCGCCCCCCACCCCCCGCCGGTTTTAAAACGGCTTGCGTGTAAAATCGAAAATTTCGATATCTCTTACAGTTTTTAAGCTAGACCCCCAAATTCGGTAAAAAAAAAAATATAAGGCAACATCAACCAAAGATCTGCATCAAAATTTTGGATGCCACGCCCACCCAAGCCAACCGCCTTACAAAATCGGAATCGGCTATATCTTTAAGAGTGTTTGAGCTAGAGCTATATAGGAAGATAAATGGTGGCAATTAAAAAGATTTGATTCAAAAATTTGGATGCCAAGCCTTCCTCTGCCGACCACCTTTTAAATTTGGAAGTTAAGTTATCTTTCACAGTTTTTGAGCTAAAGTCATCAAATTTGGTAACATGATAGCTGGCGATGTTTGCCACTCGGCCCACTTCTTTGCAAGCAGACTCCTTACCATCCGTTCTTTTACTGGTATCAGTATTCCGCAGTCGGCTACTTCCGACTGCAACGTTTTCACTTGTTTTTTCTTTTAATATTTTGCTTATGTTTTGACCAAGTTTCGTTCAGATTGATTAGTTTTAAGGTACAAAAGTTTGAAACAAAGGACATACATAGATGCTCAGGAGGTACCTGAAATACAATTTGAATTGGGATGCAAAATAGATGTTGGCCGATGCGCAGACCTAACCGATAAGACCACAAAATTTCACGATAATCGATAGAGCCATTTCGGAGGAGTTTAGCAACGAAATTTGTGACACGAGAAGTCGCAAAAACTGAAAAAATTCCATACGTTTTTACATATAGCTCCCGAGATTGCGCTGTAATGCACCGCTGTAGTTAAAGTTGTTACTTTTCTCTTTCTAATGACGTACTACAATCTATTAAAGAGTGCATATTTTTTTAAGCCTTTTTTTAACTCTATCAACATCGAAATTACGAATTTTATATCTGTTATTTAAAATTCTAATTTGCCACAATGTAACACTCAACATTATCAACTAAATACGCTATGTTACATCCCAGAAGTTTTTTGACTGGCACACCGTGCTATTTTCTATGGAAAACTATATTTTGATTACAAAGATTAATTCTATTTTTATGTACAAAAATTTTAACGTCCATCGGCATAATTTTCAGCGCACTTAATCATCAATTGTTATTGGAATTTTCTCTAGTTAATTGATTTCATACTTTCCAATTTTTTAGCATGCAGCGGACGCAATGAAATAGTTAGCCGTCAGACATGCAAATGCTTACAGGACTGGGAGTATCCAATTTAGCCACGAGCTTTATGCCACAGCACAGTAAACGACCAGGCGAGGCCTTTAAAATTCTAAAATGCCACAAAACAACATGAACATGGGCAATTGAAAGGCGAAAGAGGGTAAAAGACAAACGCAAACAATGGAGATAATTTGGTTGGCGCGGACAAACCTTGGGCAGACGATAGACAAAGATGCTAGCTTGGTTAAAAATGCCAGCTGGTCAGCTGAAATGAATCAATTGGCAGGATACACGAAAACAGTTAACTTTTTGCATGTACAATTTAAATTATGCAGTCAACACACAACAGGACATACAAACGTATTTCCGCTTGTACTCCACTTCACCTAAACCTCTTTCCATCCTACAGTTTTGTTTGTTTTCCAAATGTCCGTAAAAAATCTTTTGCTTTTTGCGTTTAACAAGCGAACATTTTGCAGCAAACCGGATTAAAGTTGACTTAAAAGTAGCTTTAGGAACGCCAGTCGTGGCAAATGCAACTCATTTAAACATATGTCACAATACTTTCACACAGCTGTCACTTAGACAATTTTCTAGATGAGTTTTCTGCGTTTCCCTTTTCCGACCTTACCCTTACCGTAAAAAAATAAACATCTAAGCTAAGCTGTTGCCTTGCTTTGTCGCCTCGTGCGTAGGTTTTTTAACGTAATCATCAAAATGTTGTAGCAAACACACATACACAAACAGTCACACACACCCACACAGTCACAGACAGGCACATACACAGGGGCATCAAGGATACTTTGATTCCCTTGTACTTCGACTCCTTGTGGTGGGGTTTTTGGATTGCATAATAAAAACCAACATCAACATTACATGTGTTAGAAAAATGAAAAGCAGCTGCGATTTTTTAACATTGCTGACTATATAAATACCATACATGTTTGTCCATACATTTGTTTAAGTACATCATTTTTAACAGAGCAGTCTTGTCTATGTATCGCTTTAAAAAAATTATTAAAAAAATGGTTGTCTGTAAAGTAGGTTTACGGATGATTAATTTACGTGATAATGTCATAAGAAAACATTGATGACTTAAAATAAATAAATAAATTTCGGAATGTGTGTGCATCTTTTGTATGTAAATGCTCAACTGTAAAGTAGTTGTGTTGCAGAATTGTTTTCTAGTGGCATATAGTTAAAAATTTGAAAGAGTATGCATGCACAGAGAGTGAAAAACAGAAATTGCCTGTCTAGGAAGCCTTATCTTTTTTAGCTTTTTGTAGGCATATACAAATGCATATACAAGGCAATCGACATCAATTTGTATATACTTTCAAGGGTCGAAAATACATAATTATATAATTAAAATAAAAATACAGTAGAGACTCGCAAAAGTTAAGTAGTTTGTTTTTGATGTATTTAACTTTTACGAATTATTAACTTTTTCAAGACTTCTACTACTAAACTACAAAAATAGCGACATATGCACCTTAAAACTACAAAACGAATCAAAATCGATGGCCAATCGATTAGCCGAAACGCCTTTTTCTAGTTTTCTTAATATTAAACATTTTTCGGCAAGCGATAACCTCTTTTGTTTACGTACTGCTGACATTATTGCGCTCACAACCAAATATGCACTGAATGCTGCGAATCAGCGGGTCATAAACAACGATACGTGGACAGCGAGACAAGATTCCACCGAACCTATGAATTAGAGGTGGGCGCGAACACGAAGTTTTTCTTAAGTGGCCCGGCCTGACCCAGCACGACTTTTTTACATGGAAGCCCGGCCCGGCCCGAAATTAATTCATAATAAAAGCCATATGCCTTTTAAGATATAGATTTATTTGTTTTGAAATGCACTTAGTTTGAAATACAAACTTAAAACTATTTACTTACATAGTAGTATGTAATACAATACATACACAGAAAAAAAAAAGTAAGAAGGCTCTAGTCGAGATTTCCCGACTAGGAGATACCCCGAACCCTATACTTAACGCGTACAGTCATTGTCTGTATGCATCTGTGACATAAACTTCAATCTTCGATATCTCTGGTGTTTCTCAACCGATTTCGGTGAAATTTTCAGAAAAGTTCTATCGTTACCCATTATTTCAATCCCCATTTTTACATTTTCCAAATTCGAGATTTTTTTGCTATCGATTCCATGTGTTTATCGGAAACCAGAATAGTTATCGATAATTTGAAACAAACTTGTTCCGCTCATGGTATATGAGAACTTATATTCAAAATCTGAAGTCCCTAGCTCTTGTAGTCTCTGAGATCGACGCGTTCATACAGAGGGACGGACAGACGGACAGACCGACGGACGGACAGACGGACATGACTATATCGACTCGGCTGTTGATGCTGATCAAGAATATATATACTTTATGGGGTCGGAGATGCTTCCTTCTGCCTGTTACATACTTTTGCACAAAACCATTATACCCCTTTTACCCATTTTATGGGTTAGGGGTATAAAAAGGTTGAGTCAGTTGGTGTCAGTTTAATCTCGAAAACGGGATAACATTTCAAGAACGAATTTCGGGCTAATGAACTTAAATCAAGTCTGACGTACTTAAATAGAAGTCTAACGTACTAAATACTAAGATTCAATCCGATTTTAGCTCAATATAAGACCAAAATACTTAAATTTACCGATAGAAAATGAATTTACCAAATTCGCTCTCTTGCATACATAAAATGTATATGCAAAATAACGGAATCTCTCTCATGAGAGAGACGATCGGCATTTTTACATTCGTGTCGCGAAACTCGATTTCATAATTTGTTTAAACCAAGTGTTAATTTTGAGACAGAACTTTTTTGACATACTCCAGAATAATTTTTATATATTGTAATTTCATAAAAAATTATAAAAAAAACCAAAAAAAATTATTTTGTTCAATCTACCGCACCGGGACTCGAACCTGCGACCGCGTGTTTTTATGCGGCGGGTGCCTTAGCTGTTGCTGCTTATATTTGTTCATGAGCTGTATATGTAAGTGTTAAGCTGCATATACAACGCGAATGGCAATGGCTCAACGGGTAAGGCACCCGCCGCAACATCGAGAGGTCGCAGGTTCGAATCCCGGCACGGGTAAGTAAATACAGAAAATTTGGTGAAGGTTTTTAATTTAATTTCTTCTCTTCCATTAATAAATTTAATTAATGTTCTTATTTATCATGACATCGTTATGACATCGTTGGGCTGCGATTTGACTACGTTGGTCTTGATTATTTGTTTCTGTGTAATAAAACAAATCTGCAACAGTGGTGGCTTCATAAATAGAAGTCCTAACTGCTCCTATTTACAGGGGAGGTCAAAAGTATTTACACAACACTTAATGTTAATTCGTTTCGCTTCTCATCAGAAACGGGCGTGTTTTTTTGCGCGCTTCACCTTTTTTATACCCAGAACCCATGAAATGGGTAAAAGGGGTATAATGGTTTTGTGCAAAAGTATGTAACAGGCAGAAGGAAGGATCTCCGACCCTATAAAGTATATATATTCTTGATCAGCATCAACAGCCGAGTCGATATAGCCATGTCCGTCTGTCCGTCCGTCTGTCCGTCTGTATGTATGAACGCGTAGATCTCAGAGACTATAAGAGCTAGAGACTTCTTATTATTAGGTAGTACAAGTTTGTTTCCGATTTTCGATAACTATTTCCGTTTTTGATATACACATGGAATCGATTACAAAAATTTAGTTGATATAATATAATACAAAATGGTAGTTGATATAATAGGTAACGATATAACTTTTCTGAAAATTTCATCGAAATCGGTTGAGAAACACCAGAGATATCGAAGATTGAAGTTTAGTCACAGATGCATACAGACAATGACTGTACGCGTTATGTAGAGGGTTCGGGGTATCTCCTAGTCGGGAAATCTCGACTAGAGCCTTCTTACTTGTTTTTAAATATTTTCTGCGATTTATCCTCTTTTAAAGCCCGTGCTTTATGCAAATAAATAGTTTTTGTAGCATTGTGTGTTATCCCGGTGTAAAACACAGAATGGACACTAAGATTAATAAATTATTTGCATTCTTTGCAAAGTGATCAAAACAAAACCAAACTGCAGTCATAGCTTACCGCTCAATTCGTTTTGCTTTCACTCGATTTGTTTTTGTTTGTTAATGCTTTCTTGCTATAAAGTTTCTGTTCTTGCTCTCAGAGCCCCATGAACCGTTCTTTTTTTTGTTTGCTCTCACGCGCTCTTTCTTTGTGTTCTGTTCGTCGCGTTTCAATTATACTATGTTGTCGCTGCTCTCGGTAGTCGCGCTCGCGTCGATATAATTGTTTTGTTTGTGAGTATTTCTTGCTTGTGAGCTTTTTTGTATTGCCTTTAGAGTGGACCCAATTCATTATTTTGTTAGTATTTGAAATACTTATAAATTTTTATTTATTTTTTGCAGTAATATTTTTTACTTATATTTTTTTTGAATATAACTAAATTTTAACTACATATTTTATTTTTTTGAATCATGTCTTTCGGTTGTGCCAAACAAATGCGGGCTTTGTCAATTGCTGGATGTGTGGTGCTTTCGCACATGAAAAATGTGCGTACATTAATGCCAGGTCCAAAAACAATATGGAAACCTTTAATCTCGAATGGCCGTGCTGGTCATGTCGAGAATAAAAAAAAGTGTATGGCAATACTCATGAGGCAGACTCAAACAGGCTTTAAAGAGATGTTTGCACTGTTGAAACAATTGTACGAACTGTTCTCCGCTATGGACTCCAATTTCAAGAACAATGTGATCTTGACGGAATCACCAAAGCGTAAGAAGCCGTTAGTTAGTCGGTCCCCTGAAACTGTCACTGCAGATAATACAAAAAGAACTCCTAAACATAACGTAAAATCTAAAAAAAACTTCAATCCCTCCTATAGATACTGGCCAGATACTGGATGTTAATGCCACCTGTCCCATGGATGCAGCAACATCCAATCCTGGTCTTTCGGTTCATAATGAGCCACAAAATCCTATAAATCCAATATCTCAGACTGCTGCTCCTATGGCGGGCTCTGTCGTGGGTGTTTGTTCATTGGTTCCTCCGGAGGTCAGTTGCGTTGAGGTAACTGACATACGAATTGAACCGAATGATCATATACCTCAGACTATGGCTCCTAAAGTTGTTTCAGATGAGAATATTATTAAAAAATTTGTAGGTGTTCCTCCTAAGAAACATGTATTTGTATCTAGGCTCCCCTCTGATTTAACATCAGAAGATGTAAAGGTCTATGTTCAGGCCAAATCTAAAGCCACAGTTTCGGTGGAAAAATTTAAATTTGCGTACGACCGTGATATCTCGTCCTTTAGAATCAGTGTTTCAAACCAAGATTTTGATGCTATCTGCTCAAAAGAATTTTGGCCGGAACACATAATAGTAAAAGAATATGCTGCAAACAAAAATAAAAGAAAAATCGGCTTCCGGTTGTTTCCCCCTCCTTGGTGAAAGGGCCTATTACTTCTGATAGTTCAAAAAACTAACAACCTCCTTCTCACTGGGCTATCAGAATGTTAGAGGACTTTGAAGTAAACTTAGTACTTTGTATCTTGATAGTCAATCTTTTCCCTTTCATGTCGTTGCCTTCACGGAAACGTGGCTAAGACAAGACATACTTAATTCTGAAGTATTATCTAACAGATTCTGTATCAATAAAAAGGACCGCCCTCTGCGCCGTGGTGGTGGGGTGTTTATTGCTGTTGATGTGGACATTTTCTCTGAAACAGTAACATTAAGTGGTTCTATAGATATTGAGTTTGTTGCTGTAAAGTTAAATATTAACGGTGTTGGTATTTATATTTCTTGTTCCTATATACAACCTTTATTCATACCACTCCATCTGTGTGAAGATTCCTTTCCATATCTACTCCCGAAGACTTAAACCACCCGACGTTGGAGGTGTTGATCACTTTGCCTGCCTGTGCTGGACGCCAGTGTAGTGAACCATTAAGACGAGTACGTCAATTTCGGAAAACCGATTTTGTAAAACTTACCCGGCTCTTAGCACTGGTTGACTGGCCGCCCTCTATGGTTCTGAGGACTTGGATACGGCAATCAGTATTTTTTAATGCACCATAGAAAATTTATTCGACATGTGTGTCCCTTTTGGTAAGCCAAGTAGGAAAAACAAACCTGGTTGGTTTACACGAGAGTTGACTGCCCTGAAAAATCGTAAATCTAAGCTTTATAAGAGTTTCAGAAAATCTGGCTCTTCTGTTCATTACTCATCATACTTGATTGCGCGTACCAGTTTTTCAGTCATGAAAAACTCATGTTATAAAAATTACCTAAGTCGGTGCAGACTACAGTTTCATCAAGATCCTAAGAGGTTCTTTGACTTCGTTAATGCGAAGCGAAAGTCATCAACACTTTCATCTAATGTATCATTTGAAAACAAGTCGGCCAATTAGGATCAGGCCATATCCGATAAACTTGCCGAATTTTCTAAACTACATACAGTTCATTTGATAATCAGGTTTGTCTTCCTTACCCGTATCAGGTTATTGGCTCTAATTGCATTTTTGGACCAAGAATCAAAGAGTGTTCAATACTACGTGATCTACAGGGTATTAATCCTGTATTTTTCCCGGGACCTGATGGCGTACACAGCTGTGTGCTTAAGTACTATGCTGATGGTCTCTTAAAATCTTTGCATAAACTGCTTAGTTTGTCTATTAAGAAATGTTCATTTTCTAATATCTGGAAACAATCATTTATTATTCCGCTCCATAAAAAGGAGACAAGTCTAATGTTCAAAATTATAGGGTTATCTCCAAATTGTCTGCTATACCAAAAATGTTCGAGAAATTAATAACTTCTCAATTACAACATTTTTGCAAAGTCACCAAAAGTCACCTTGGACCTTTATTATTTACACTTTTCATCAATGATCTTCCATCTGTTATTGACCAATCTCGAGTGCTGATGTATGCTGACGATGTAAAATTATGCATGTCGGGTACTGCTCTGTTGTCTGCTCAAAAACTACAAACTGATTTAGATAATTTTCAAAAGTGGTGTCGTGTTAACTTACTAAATCTTAATTGCAATATATGTAAAGTCATGTCTTTTTATAGACGCCTTCCTTTTTCAAAAATATATTTTCTTGATGGAAGCCCACTCGATCGCATTGAATGGGTTGATGATTTAGGTGTCCTTTTTTACCCGAAACTTAAATTTCAAAGGCATATCTCTTCAGTTGCAAATCGAGCCTCTAGTACCTTGAGGTTCATTAAGCGCTGGTCGAAAGAATTTGACGATCCCTACATAACCAAAACTCTTTACACGTCTCTTGTACCTCCTATTCTTGAATATGGATCTTGTATCTGGTATCCCAAATATTGGATTCACCAGGATAGAATAGAATCAGTACAAAAGCAGATTTTGCTCTTTGCCCTTTGGGGACTTAATTGGGACACTAACATTAACTTACCATCCTACCATAATAGACTTTTACTAATAAATCTTTCTTCTCTTTCTGATCGGAGAACAATGCTAGGTGTAGTCTTTTTACATAATCTAATAAATGGTGAAATTAATTCCTCTGAATTAATCAGACAAATTAGTTTTTCTGTTCCGATCAGAAGGACAAGGAATTTTCTACCCATTGCTCTTTAAGCTTGTCACACTAACTATGCTAATCATAACCCTTTTCGGATTTTATGTTCAAACTTTAACGAATTTTCCCACTTAATTAACGGTGTCACTTCTATTAGTTCTCTTTACAAGTTAGTCTTATGTCATCTGTCTACGTTTTCGCGATCTTCGTAACCGTACGCTATGCGGTGTGCCCTTCGGTCGGTTGGGCGGGAGGCTGGTTGCTCTTTGCTTGGGTCCGCGCGTTAACAAGCCGGTGCTTGGTATCGTTGGGCCACTTGAATGTACTGTTCGTTAGTACATCTAAGTTAAAAAAAAAATCTACTCATAGCTTGAACTTTCTTCATGTGAAGTGTGGTACCAATGAAACAGTCATTTAAAATCCATTTAAATGATAGAATTCTTTCATCAACCCATTAAGTACTCATTGAAAATTACGATTTGTAAAAGCCTAGTTTTGAAACGTTTTTTGATGCAATTAGTTTTTTTCAAAAATCTCTACGTTAGTATTTTTAATGATTTTTTGAAAATTGCTAGAAATTAATATTTAAATTACTTTTCATACACAACTATTTAGAAATTAAAACCTAATAAAAATGGTTTGTGGTTTCTTGTCTGGCTTTTGTGGCCTTACCGGGCGGGGCCTTTTCGCTGAGGCCCGAGCCCGCACGCAGCCCGCACGAAAATCTATTTTGAGGCCCGGGCCCGCTCCGGGCCTGTGCAAGCCCGCTGGCCACGAAAAAAAGTCCGGCCCGCGCCCGCCTCTACTATGAATACAACGCAATTCGAGCGTCAACATGGGGGTTCCCCTTTTTCGTAAACTTTCGCATTTGCTACCTTAAACCAAACATAAGCTGCACTACTCACATAAATATCGGAAAATAAATAACAAGATGTCAAACTGCTGGCTGAAATAGAAATATTAGCTTGAAAAAAAAGACTCATGAAAGTTAAGAAAAAACTTAACTTTTTATAGACACATTTGGTGACGGAAATGTGCTTAACTTTTCCGTATACTTCACTTTTGTGCGTCTTAACTTTTGCGAGTCTCTACTGTAGTTATTAGACAAATGATCACCTATGCAGCTCTTAACGATTTAATTGAATTTTAATAATTAGTAAAAAAAAGAAATAAAAATAATAACATTAATTTTATTGGTATCCTTAACTGGTTATAAAATTGCTGAAAATTCAAAAAGTTGAGGCAGGTCAATAACTGATAAGACAATTGCGACGCAAACATATAAATGTGCTGCATATGCACATGTATTTGCTGGGCTTAGCAATCGAAAAGAAATAACGAAAATCTCGGCAAAGCTAGCCCACCAAATATGAAACAAACGCACGTACATGTATACACAAATGTTCTTTGTACCGTTACATGCAAACAACAACTGAAACAAAAGCATCTGCAATGCAGCGGGCATGTGTCAGTGCATTGCTGTGCTTTACACTGCGCAAACGAGAAGCGTCGTTTTTATTGCACGCTATGAAAAATTATGAAATAATTCAAATAAAACATGGTTACCCGAACTTAGGTGTAAGCTAGTGTGTGCGTTTAAGCTTGAAATAGTTGCGAATAACATGCCCTAAACTTATGCCTTCATCTGTACTTGAAGGCGATAAGTACATCAGGACATCAAAGTGACATCAACAAGCTTTGTAGACAGCGCGCTTGCAACTGAGCTAATTTTTACGCTCCCACGTTAAGTGTCGCTCTCACCGCTCCTTAAATCCCTATGGTAGAATGACAAACTGTGACGTCACAGTTTGCTTCGCTTACAACAACCACAGTACTGAGAGAGCAACAGCTGATCGATTGCGCTCTCTATTTCTTGCGCATGAGAAATCGCGCACTTCTTTGGGACACCTTGTGTTCTTTGCATCTTGTTACGCTCCCAACATTGACTTCGGCCGTTGTTCGGTTGACGTCGGCTTGTGTCTGTGTGAAACGTTTGATGCACGATCATGATGGAATAACATAAGGTGGTCCATTTTTAACAGAGTCGCTCTCTCGTTTGTCCGTTATTTTCAGTGCTTCACTGCATTACAAAAATTTACAAAATTCTGGTTATAACCAGTTAAAACAACGATAACTTTGCCATTCGCGCTTCATCTTCTACAGTTTCTTTTGTCACTTCTACTTAAGTTGCTGTCTTTCGTTTTACTTGCCTAACGCCCTCTGCATTACTAGTACCTAACGATTTAGTTACATACTAGTGATGCACCATAGGGCAAATTTTTTTGTTTTTAGTTTTCTTTGCCTAACGCGATTATGCGAAACTCGAAGCTGACGATTTAGTTAGCTACGAGTTATGCATTATAGGAGTGTTTAGCTCTGTTTTTTGTTTTAGTTGCCTAACGCCCTCTGCATTACAGGTACCTAACGATTTTGTTACATACTAGTGATGCACCATAGAGCCAATTTTTTTGTTTTTCCTTTTCTTTGCCTAACGCGATTATGCGAAACTCGAAGCTAACGATTTAGTTAGCTACGAGTTATGCATCATAAGACTATTTAGCTTTGATTTTCGTTTTAGTTGCCTAACGCCCTCTTCATTACAGGTACCTAACGATTTAGTTAGCTACTAGTGATGCACCATAGGACTGTTCATTTTGGTTTTTTTATGTTTTTGCCTAACGCCCTCTGCATTAATCGAAGCTAACGATTCTGCTAGCTACTAGCGATGCATCATAGGACTAGAATTGGGTATGCCTTGACATCAGCCGTACTGCAGGGTATGCTTAGATCGTGCCTCTCTCTCGCTTGTTTCGCGCACTCGCTTGCACGCGAGCGTGCGGAGCGTTACCATAAGTCATGCTTTTTCGTGAGTGCAACCGGTGTTCATCGATTTATAAGACGTTATCACGTCAACAAGTAAAAACGTTTCAGTCGGACGCAACCAACTGCGGAATACTCTAATAACAGTTAAAAAACAGAAGGTAAGGAATGCGTGGGCCGCAAGGGTTTGCCGGGTGGGTAGATACTACCAAATACGTATACGAATACGTATATCTTCCACTTTTTATACTCTGATATCGAAGGTATCATAGTAAATTGGTTTTGTGCAATGTCAGTCATGCTGTCTGTCCGTCTGGATGAGCGCTTGTGTCTCCGACACCCTTAAAGCCTGATACTTTTGCAATTATGTTTGTCTATAGCCAGGTCAGATAAAATGTTAAGATTAGGCTGCAACGCCCACTAGGAGGCTGAAAACCAATAAAAGCGTCACTCAAAATACTGCATCAAAATTTGTTATGCCCCGCCCACACCGGCCGCCTCCAGCCCCCGCCTAATTAGAACATTTTTTAAGCTAGGGTCACAAAATGTGGTAGCAAGATAGATGGTGGTATATACCAAAGATCTCCATCAAAAATTTGAATGCCACGCCAAAAACCTACGCCACACATTCCCACGCTCTTTAAAAACGGTAATGCGTCTATCTTTCAGAGTAGCGCTGCGAAATAACACCCCAATGAAAAAAGGCCCGAAAATAAAAATGAAATAAGGCCCCAAAAATGTCTTCCAATCAAATTTGGGGTGTTTTTTTTCCTTTTTTGGGGCCTAATTTCCTAAGACCCCAAAAAATAAATGAAATAAAACCCCAAACAATTTTTTTTTTAATTTTAGGGTATTTTTTCAGTTTAATTGGGAAATAAGACCCCAATTTTTTGTTTGGAAATTTTGGGGTCTTAGATCATTTTTATTTGGAGACCCTTATATTTAATATGAATTTTTGGGGTCTTACTTCATTTGTCTTATTTTTGCTAAAATCTAAGATTTATGAAGAAGAAGAGCTCGTACAACGGTTAATTTTCTTATCTGCAGGTGTTCTTAGACTAAGTAATGCGCAGATTTTTTATGAATTTGGTCAAATTTACCGTTTTGAAGTTAGTTCAGTGATTGCTTTTGCATATGTTGATCAGTTAATTGGTTTACATTGTGCGAAGTAGACGTGAAGCTTAACAAACATTATGGAGTGCGAAAAAATTGTTGGCTTACCGAGAAGTGGAAATTTGTTTTATATTAAAGAACAGAAAATGTTGTTTAAGCTTGAATCAAATTATAAGAGTGTAAAAAATTAGAATCTAGAATCAAAACCTGTTCAGCCAGAGTTAACTTTTTGCAAACTGGTACTTGCGAACTTGCTAAAAAAATACACTGAACACAATCACGACAACGAGGAAAATGCTTATTTATAAATAAACTCTCTTAACGACATAAAACAGAGATGTGCTAGTGTTGGAGGCGTCCTGGGAGCAGCAAACAACGAACAGTGGGGCTTTTGCTCATTATACTTTGATACCGAAGGTCTCATAGTATATTGGTTTTGTGCAATGTCCGTCATGGTGTCTGTCCGTCTGTCCGTCTGTCCGTCTGTCCGTCTGTCCGTATGAACGCAACTTTTTTCGACACCCGTAAAGCTAGAGACTTGAAACTTTGCAAATATGTTTGTCTATAGGCGAGACAGATAAAGTGTCAAGATTGGGGTACCACGCCTACTAGGAGGCTGGGAAATCGATAAATTCGATAAAAGAAAACCGATAAAACCTAATATTTCTCACATTATTACAACTAGAACTACCAAATTTTGCACGCAGATAGTTAGTCATGTCCCTGAAAAAACTGCATCAAAATTTTGGATGCCACGCCCACTCCTTCCGCCCCCTCATCCCTGCTCCTTGAAATTGGAAACGCCCATAGTTTTCACATTTTTTGGCTAGAGCCACCAAATTTTGTGTCAAGATAGATATTAACGTTCCCCAGAAAAATGCATCCAAATTTTGGAACCCACGCCCCCTGATTCCGCCCCCATCCCCCCTTCTCCGTGAAATTGGAAACGCCCATAGTTTTCACATTTTTGGGCTAGAGCCACCAAATTTTGTGTCAAGATAGATATTGACGTTCCCAAAAAATGCATCAAAAATTTGGATGCCACGCCCACTGATTCCGCCCCCATCCCCCTTCTCCCTGAAATTGGAAACGCCTATAGTTTTCACATTTTCTGGGCAAGAGCCACCAAATTTTGTGTCAACATAGATATTAACGTTCCCCAAAAAAATTAATCACCATTTTGGATGCCACGCCCCCTGATTCCGCCCCCGTCCCCCTTCTCCGTGAAATTGGAAACGCCCATAGTTTTCACATTTTTTGGGCTAGAGCCACCAAATTTTTTTGTGAAGATAGATATTGACGTTCCCAAAAAAATGAATCAAAATTTGGATGCCACGCCCCTTGATTCCGCCATCCCCCACCCCTTTTCTCCTGAAATTGGAAACGCCTATAGTTTTCACATTTTTTGGGCAAGAGCCACCAAATTTTGTGTCAAGATAGGTACTGGCGTTCCCCATCAAAACTTGGGTGCCACGCCCCGGATTCCGCCCCCATCCCCCTTCACCAATAAATTGGAAACGCCTATAGTTTTTACATTTTTTGGGCTAGAGCCACCAAATTTTTGTGTGAAGATAGATATTGACGTTCCCCCAAAAATGCATCAAAATTTTGGATGCCACGCCCCCTGATTCCGCCCCCAACTCCCTTATACTTGAAATTGGAAACGCCTATAGTTTTCACATTTTTCAAGCTAGTGTCACCGAATTTGGTAGGAAGATATATGGTGACATCTACAAAAGATCTGCATCAAAAATTAGGATACCACGCCCACCTCTGCCGCCCACCATTTAAAATCGGAAATTTCGATATCTCTTATAGTTTTTAAGCTAGAGCCCGTAAATTGGGTAGAAAGATAGAAGGCAGCATCTACCAAAGACCTTCATCAAAATTTTGAATGCCACGCCCACCTAAGCCACCCGCCTTATAAAATCGGAATCGGCTATATCTTTAACAGTTTTTGAGCTAGAGCCACCAAACTTTTTATGAATATAGATGGTGACAGTTAAAAACATTTGATTCAAAAATTTGGATGCCACGCCTACCTCTGCCGCCCACCTTATAAATTTGGGAGTTAAGTTATCTTCCACAGTTTTTGAGCTAAAGTCACCAAATTTGGTAATTCTCTTCTTTGCATTCTCCCTTATCAACCGTTCTTTTACTGGTATCAAAGTATTCCGCAGTCGGTTGCGTCCGACTGCAACGTTTTTACTTGTTTTGAATTGCTTTGATTATAAAAATTTAAAAGGCAATTAATAGAAAACTTCTCAAGCTTTAAAATGAATGCTCGACAAGAGTGCCAGATATCCCAGCTGCTTTAATATTCAAGGTCAAAGGTAAGAAATATTTTCGAGCTATTGTACCTGTAAAATTCAAATTAAAAACGTTTGTTTTTGATCAAAGCTGAAAATTGTTTATAATTTCAATGACTATATCGCATTTTTAGTTGTATTTTTCGATTTATTATTTATTTTATTTATTGTTTACTATTTCAACATATGGTGATTTTTGTAAGTATTAATATACGATTTAAAGAGTTCAGGCCTATTTGTCCTTTACTGCTTAGATTTTATTGGTTTTCAGAACGTTATATTACATTTTTAACATTTTAGTTTAGGGACAAAAATTTTTATCTTAAGCCTACTCAATGCTATACTTAATTTATGGTACATTACATATATTGTTTATGTGTCGAAATGTTGAAAACCTACATCTATTATAGAAACTTATATACAGTTGGGCTATGTGGAAAAATGTCTAGGTACATTAAATATCATTTTGAGTATTTTATTTTGCAACACTTGAACTTTATAAACGTGACATTTTGCTACGTCAGCCCATACTGGGGCCCCATAATATAATACTGCTTGGAAAATTGATCTAAATAGGTACAATTTGTTTGATATACTAAGACACGATTTCCTATTTATGAACGGGTACAGCGTTCGAATTAATATGTATTTTTTTTTTTATTGATGTATTCAACATGGTCTCTAAAGGTAAGTTTCGAGTCTAGTATCAGTCCCAGGTATCGTACATTTTTTTCCCACTTGACGTCAACGGTGTTTAACGTGATGTGACTAGGAGGTAGAAAGATGCTTTTCCGTTTTCTTGTAAAAAAATTGCTTGCGTTTTTTCTGTATTTACTAGAATTTTCAATTTTTTAAAGTATGAAATGAGAGTGTCAAAATTCTCTCGAAGCGTGACAGAAATGTCCGCTGCAATGGTGCCAGAAGAGAGTATTGCGGTGTCATCCGCGAAAATGGAGGCTGTGCACTCACGTAGTCGAGGAAAATCAGCTGTAAAAATGTTGTACAGAATAGGGGATAGACACGACCCTTGAGGGCAACCTAAGCCGATTTCTATTTTGCGAGAATGTGCCTCACCTACGCATACTGTAAAAGAGCGATCTTTAAGAAAGTTTTGTATAATTTTGATAAGCTCTGTGGGGAATTCAAACTGTTTCATTTTGAAGATGAGGCCATCGTGTCAAACCGAGTCAAATGCAGCTTTAATGTCCAGTAAAATCATACCAGTTGACTTAGAACTGGCATAATTGGTTTTGACTATTTTTTTGATTTTAGTTAACGGGTGTAGTGTATTATGTTCTCTGCGAAACCCGAATTGTTCTGCAGGAAGGACCTCTTTGTCGTCGATGAACAGCAGTAGTCTTGCTTTAATCACTTTTTCCATGATTTTGCTTAACGACGACAATAAACTTATAGGGCGATAGGACGATGGGCTTTCAGCAGGCTTATTTGGTTTCTTAATGGGAATAGCTTTTGAAATTTTCCAAGAAGCCGGAAAGTGGCCAAGGCGCAGGCATTCATTTATTACTTTAGTGATATACTTAATTCCTCTGCGAGGGAGGGCTTTGAGGCATCTATTTTCAAAGCCATCTACACCTGGAGACTTCTTTGGTTTAAGACTTTTTATAATTGAAGAGATTTCTGAACAGTTGGTGAAGTAATGTTCTTCTGGAATTGGGGTTGAAGAATTCAGCTCGTATACTTCGGCTTCAGTCGCTTGGTCACTGAGGTTGGCTGAGTAGGAGTGGTTTATTTCAAACGTTTCCGCTAATATGTCCGCTTTTTGTTCGAGTGTGGTGAAATGTCTCACATTGTGTCTTAAGGTCGGTTTGAGGTTGCGTTTCGACTATTGGCTGGCACATATGAGTGCTCTGCTGAGTAGAGAACATCAATACCATTTGACGATATGTGGTCGTGCAAGATTTGTCCCCATGCATTTGCACGGTACCAGCCCCAAAGACTATGTCGACTATTTAAGTCTCCTCCTACTAAATAATTTCCAGTGCCATGGGTTAGTAGCCGTAAGTCGTTGGCACACATCTGTTTACTTTCTGGACCCGCTCGAGCACCGGGGAAGTAGCAGCAATATACTGTAGTTGGGTACCCAGTAGAGCTAAAAACGTTAATGCCAATTTATTCGATGATTTTGGTGGTCGGAAGGGGTAGCAGACGAATAGATTTCGTAATAAGTATGGCTACCCCTCCCCTTCTATTACTACTTCTGTCATATCTGTAAACAACATATATATTGTTTTTAATTGAGATACTATCATTGAGCCAAGTTTCGGTGAGTAGGCAGATATCAATATTTTGAATTTTAAGAAAATTAAATAGTTCGTCCTTTTTTGTTTCTAATGCCTCTGGCATTCCAAGTAATAATTGATAGTTGGTTTAGCATTATATAAGGAACTTGCACGCTAATGAAGTAATAACTTCCAACTGGTCTGCCTTGGATTTGCAGTTTCTCAAATTATTGATTAACTCAAACGTAAGTGTCTTGATTTCTTCAATAGTGAAGAGTTCATCATTGTTCTTAGGAGGATTAGGACGTTGAGAGTTGGACCAAACTGCGTTTGCTTGCACTTTCGGTTGTCTAAGTGAATTTGGGAACGTATTATAGTCGTTTATGCGAGGGGGATTTATGGCAGTATTTGCTTGGAGTTTGCCCTGATTTAGCTGTTTCTGAGACCTTAACTTGATATAACTTAGTCTACTAGGGCATTCATGAGAACTTGATTTGTGCGGCCCACTACAGTTTGCACACTTAACAGTTGAATTCTCTTTGCAGTCCATGGTTCTGTGGCTTCCAGCGCATATTGAACAGTACGAGTTTACTGCGCATCGGCTTGTCCAAGCATTTGGCAGTTGTAACACTGAGTAAGTTGGTTGCTGTGCCTCTTCTGGTATTCCCATTTAACTCTAACATAGTTTATAACGGCATGATTTTTTCTAAGCTCATTTAGTGAGGTAGTTTTGTTGGCGAAGTAGACCACATAAAAGATGAATACCAAGTTATTGAGTCTCTTTCTCTGCACTCTCTTGACATCCAAGCATTTTAGTCCCGTTTTTTTGAGGTCGTCTTTTAGTACTGAGGGTTCCACAGCATCTAGCCCCAGCAGCAATGCTTTGTATGGTTTATCATTTTTGTCAGCATAGGAGAAGAACTCATTTTGGATCTCCGTCATAAACTCACAGGCTTTAACAAAATCGTCTTTTTCCACGCAATATAATATTACTCCTATTGAAATTTTTTTGATAGAGTAATTGGAACATCTAATTTCTTTGCAAATGTTATGCAGTTCTTCCACTGTGCATTTAAGAACCGTAATAGGCGGAACAAACACTCTCTTTTTAACGCTCTGCTCGTTCTCATCTTCGTTCTTATCAGCAATGTCTGCGTCGTCCACAGTTTGCAAGGGCGAAAAATAATTTTGGTCAACGACAACGCGCTGACCGGTGTCAGTTTTCAACATTTTTCCCTGCACTCGCGGTAGCCTAACGGCACCGCCGACGACTTTTCGTCTCTTAATTTTGTTTTATTTGGATTCGATTTTATAATTTAAATACAAAAAATTAACATTTTTATTTTTGTCTGATTTGTTGAGGTTTATTTTTAATATTTGCTATTGATGGCTGATTTCCAACAAAATAATCATCAACATTAAGGCTATTAATGTTAATATCTAATAAACTTAACATTTCGGAACTATAGTTGCTATCTTCCAAATCCTTTCGTGATCGCACATGTCTCAGCGATGCAAGAAGCTGATCCGATGAGGCTGCCAGCATGTTAAAAAGGTCTTCATTTTGTCGAACCCGAGAAATTTTGCACGTATTAGTGTATCTGAACCTTTTGTAGTCCTTGTTTTTACATTCCTGTGCTTCTTCGGACAGCTCTCCAAGTGGTAAGCACTGATACTCTATTAAGTCCTTTCCATGAGCCAAAATCCTATGTACCGTGGGGGTAAGTTTTTTCTGAGGATACAAATCAGTCCAAAGTATATCTGTTTTTGATGCGCATTCGGCAAATTTTGCAGCACTTATCATTTCTTTGCAGTTTATAACATTTAGGATAACAGCCAAAATTTTAATGATCTCATGATTAACACCTGTTATCAAAGATGTAATTTTATCATTTTCAAAAAATCTCCTCGAATTATTTCCATCAGTCGTATTTCCGAATCCATGCTTTGGGCAGTCAACTTTTAATCCTAGCTTCCGAGAGAATTCAGCTTGTTTAACTTCCTTTCTACTCTGTATATCCTCACGAGGTGTATTATCAGTTTTTGTTTCTCCTGGCCGTGGAAGTGTGTAGGCTAGCTTCAGAATAAATTCCATACACTTTATTCTGCAATGCAACGGAGAAATTTTATATTCGTAGCAGTTCTCCTCACCCGTTGTTTTTTTACAAATGGGACACGTCAAAGTTGAGGTGGTGTTTGTAATTTCATTTAAGACTTTTCCATCAATCATTGTCAGGAATAAATCAAACTTAACCTTGAATGTTTTTCCACTCTTGGTTTGAAAAACAGTAGGTTTCAGTTGGCCAATTTGATTTTGTATGTCGCTTATAGTTGATTTAATCAATTCAGAGGACTCCTTCGCATATTTGAAGAAAATAGGGCGACAGTAATGGATCGATGATGGTCGATGATTTCTCCAATGTTTAGAAGATTCACTTCTTAGGCGTAAGGGAACTACAGAAGCCATAAACATATATTCATCAGAAATAGTTTCGTCTTCTGTGTTTATAATTTGTTTGTATACGCTTTGTCCAGACGATCTATCACATCCCCACTTATTGAGTAGAGCCAGATTTTCAGGTAGAAGCTCGACCTCTCCATCAGGCAAACTTCTAACTAGACGCATAGCAGTGTGATCCATTAAATATTGGACTTTTACTTATGCAGATGTCTCTGTTATTATTGTATTAGGTGGCACTGCTTCCTTTTTGGCACATACAAGTTTTTAATATCCGGGAAGAACGTTTACGTTATGTTTTTTAGGGTAGTGCGTAAAATATCATATTTCTCCTTAGTCAATCCCAGGTCCATAAATAGGGAAAACGCTTCATTATCAGTGTACTTAATTTCGACTGAGTTTGGTGGCGTTGGAATACTTTCCATAATCCTATTCAGCCGTAAAGGACTGGCGATCTGCACAGCTTTCGTAATTGTCGCTTTTGTCCAGGCTTGTTCCTTCGCATACTTGGATGATAGTGCTTCCAAAAGATTTTCTGTTGTAAAGCTTTCCGTAGCATCCGCGAGCTTACGTTTCTTTGTAAAAGCTGAACTCTCATCCATAGGTTTTTGCGGCCTTCCTCTTCCTCGGCTAGTTGATGGGTAAACTTCTTCCTCTTCTGAATATCCCAATGTTGTATATTCCTCCAACCATTTTTCATGCTTTTTTATGAAAGCCGGCATTGTTCTGTAGACCAAGTTCCATTGTCGCTTCAAGTTAGCGTGAATGAATTTAATTTTTGTCTTTAGCTCCTTACTAGCGTTTTCGAGTACGCCAATCTCTTTAAGCAATGCCTTTTCGAAATCATTTATATTTTCAGAAGAACGAAAAACTTCTTTGAATTTCTTAAATCCATTATTGCGCTTTTATATAAAAATTTCGTGATATATATTGAAAAATACTACTCAATCGGAAAATTTTTTAGAGTGTTTCCTCTTATGAAGTTAAGAAATAACTGTCGCCATCAATTTTGAGTAAGCTAGGTAAGAAAGCAAAATTGGTATAACCCTTTTTCAATTAGTTAGGTAAAAAACAATATAAACATTCAAAATAGGTAAACGGGGAAATAAAAAAAATATATATATATATCCTGTAGTGGCGCAACTTTCCATCAAAATTAAATTTACCTGCCTCCTCAGACCTTTTCCAAGCAGGTAATTGGAAATTCAACATTTCTTAAAGGGATTTTCAATATATAGTCTGGTATGTCAGCAATGTTATCAATTAACAACACGCACGCTACTGCCAAATTTGTATGCGCTCTTCTTCTTCCTTATACCTGCCGCGTGTTTTTAGCGCGAGGTATCACCCTATTTTTGGCTTACGTTTCTAAAACGCAGATTTTCGCAGATTTAGACTAAATACATATGAAAGGTATATATTATAGCTATCAAATGTATGTGGTCTTGTGGCGTTGACTCTGCGATATTATATTTTTAGTTATATTCCACGAAAGTTAAAAAAATACCAAAATTTAGTGTATTTTTTAAACGCTTCTAATTTAATAAGTATTTCAGTTATATTTGAAATTTATATATCAAAACACAGAGATTGAACATACTTTTCAGATAAAGTTAAAAGATCTAAGATCGGTAGTTTACATCGCCCAATATTCAGGTTGAAAGTGGTGAATTTTCGTATAAACTGTGAAAAATTTCTCAACTTTGAGGGGCTCTACCACCCACAATTATTTACCGATTTAAAAAATCTTTTTGATCCATTATCCTTGATGTATTCTCTATCGATTACATATATCATTTATGCCAAACGCGTTCATGAAAAAAATGATTTTCGCAACGCTATTCGGGCAGAGGCCCCACTGTGCAACGCAATAAGCTGCATACGCTCAGCTTAACGTAATACCTGCGAAAAGTAATTATTTATATAAATTGTTTGGCAGTTGTGTTTGTGTTATATTATAAATAATAAATTATTTTGTTGCTTCCAGGAAGATACGAAGAGCATTGAGTTTGCCAAAACACGACGAGGCTTACATTATATTCTAAGCAAAACATTTATAACTTCGCCTGAATGTCCCTTACAAGTCATAGTGGCTTTCAACTTGGAATCTGTTTGGACATCGTTTGGCCTGACAAAGGATACTGCAAATCCACTGCCACTTTACACTGCCTGCATTTGTGAAGATGAAAAATATGCTTTTTGTATATTTTCGTCGATAAAAACAATAAATGAAATTAAAGAAAATATACCACCGCCAAATAGGAAATATTTAATGGTCGGAACTTTTAAGATTGTACCCAAAGGTTTCTTTACACAGCTTCTTATCATATACAGTAAATATTTTGACGAGGTAATTAAAATGTAATATTTAAATTGTGTTAATATTAGCACCGCTGGCGAAAATTTTTATATAATATCTTTGCGCGATTTTTTGTATGCAAATTTGTATTATTTCTTAACGTAATAAATAGTTTATTTTACTAAAAATGGCTAAAATTTCTTTCTAATCAAATCGGGCGATTTTTTGTTTACAAATTTTCATTATATCTTAAGGTTATAAATAGTAAATTTTATTAAAAATGTAAATTCCATTAAAATTAAATTTCAATTGCGTAAATTTTAGCGCCGCAGGCAAAATTTGTATACAAAAAACCCGCGAGATTTTTTTGTATACAAATTTTCATTATTTCTTAACGTTATAAATATTTTATTTTACTTAAAATCTAAATTTAAAACATTTAACAATTTTGCTTTTAGGTATTTCCGATATTTTTTATATTTTAATGAATAAAAAATCAAAAAAATGTTATGAAGAGGTATTAACATACATCAAAGAAAATGTTTTCGATATGGAGCCTTCCACAATAGGGACGGATTATGAGGAAGGAATGAGAAAAGCCATCCGAAATGTGTTTCCCAGAACAAAAAAATGTCGGATGTTGTTATGTATTTCGACGTTTTTATTTTCGGTTAAATATTCTTAAATGCTTTCAATTTGGGTTTAAGGTTCCATTTGTGCCAAGCAGTGAGAAGAAATATGTATAAGATAAATACGTTGCTAAAATTTATCACGAGCTCAAAGCCGGCTAATTTGGCATATCATAAGCTTCTGGCATTACCATTGCTACCTCCGCAACTAGAGATGGGCATGGGCAGTACCGTGCCCGTGCCGTGTCTTTTTGAAAAATTTCGTGTTGGGCCCCATACAAAAAATTGCCGTGTTTTACCGTGTCAAAGTCTAGAGGCACGGTAGGCACGGTACAGAAAGAACAACTGTCATGATTTTGAATTTAAAAATGGCGGTATCGATAAGTTGGCCTAGTTTTATGGCTTGTTTATCAGCTTGAGCTGTAGGATTTATCGATATATCGCACAATTTATAAACACTAAAAATATCGATGGCACGATTGATGCAACCCCGGCATAAGCTGTGCCATTGTAATAAAGAAGTGACGCCACATTGTAAAAAAAGAGGTGGAAACGTTGCAGTCGGACGCAACCGACTGCGGAATACTTTGATACCAGTAAACGAACGGATGGTAAGGAGTCTGCTTGCAAAGGAGTGGGCCGAGTGGCAAACATCGCCAGCTATCATGTTACCAAATTTGATGACTTTAGCTCAAAAACTGTGGAAGAAAACTTAACTTCCAAATTTAAAAGGTGGGCGGCAGAGGAAGGCGTGGCATCCAAATTTTTGAATCAAATCTTTTAAATTTCCACATTTATCTTCCTACCAAGATTGGTGGCTCTAGCTCAAACACTCTTAAAGATATAGCCGATTCCAATTTTGTAACGCGGGTGGCTTGGGTGGGCGTGGCATCCAAAATTTTGATGAATATCTTTGGTAGATGTTGCCTTCTATCTTTATACCGAATTTGGGGGCTCTAGCTTAAAAACTGTAAGTGATATCGAAATTTCCGATTTTAAATGGTGGGCGGCAGAGGAGACTCTAGTTCAAAAAATGTGGAGGATACACGCATAACCGTTTTAAAATCGGCGGGGGATGGGGAGCGGAAGGTGTGGGCGTGGCATCAGAAATTTTAATGCTTGGAAGCTTCACTACCTATCTTGACACAAAATTTGGTGGCTCGAGCTCAAAAAATGTGAAAACTATAGGCGTTTCCAGTTCCAAGGATATGGCGGGGATGGGGTCGGAATTAGGGGGCGTGGCACTATCTTGACAAAAAATTTGGTGGCTCTAGCCCAAAAAATGTGAAAGCTATAGGCGTTTCCAATTTCAAGAAGCAGGGAGGATGGGGGCGGAAGGAGTAAGCGTGGCATCCAAAATTTTGATGCTGGTTTTTCAGGGATATGACTAGCTATCTGCCTGCAAAATTTGGTAGCTCTAGCTGTAAGACTGTGAGAAATATTTGGTTTTATCAATTTTCAGTTATCGAATTTATCGATTTCCCAGCCTCCTAGTAGGCGTGGCACCTATAGACAAACATAATTGCTAAGTTTCAAGTCTCTAGCTTTACGGGTGTCGAAAAAAGTTGTGTTCATACAGACGGACAGACGGACGGACACCATGACGGACATTGCACAAAACCCATATACTGTGAGGAGCTGGGAATGCTTCTCACAAGAGGAGTATAATTCGGCTGGGTTGTTTTAGTATTGTATGAAATAAATATATATATGTGGTATACATACATATATATATTTATAAATACATATACAAAATAAACAAAGCCGGCGGCCGAAAAACACATACAGCGAGACAGGCCGCGGCCGGACCCGAGTCGCGGCGAATTCGCATGCTGTCTCGCTCTGACGCCTGGTGTCAGCGCTTAGGTACGTGTCTCGCAGCTAGGATGGCTGGACACGAACCGTTTATGTGGAGGACAAAGAGCCGTTGGTGTGTGAGCAGTAGGATCACCGTTTATAGTGATCGCTGTCATACCAACGGCAGGCGTGAGTCAATACGGCCAGGCACCGTTTTTGCTAAGTGCCAAAACGACCTTCACGCCACCTTTGCCCTTCCGTTGACATTGGCGCTGACAGGCCCTGGTCCAGCGAGGTAGCAGCGCGTATAAAAGGAGCCGCCGACCGACCGCGAGGGACAGTAGAACTCAGAGTGATCACGCGAAAACCGAAATACGGCCGGTACGAGTAACGTAAAACGCGTCAAAGATAAGTGCGGAAGGATATATAACGTGCCTCCGTGAAGTGGAAAAAGGACTACAAGGACATTTCAAGGACTTATGCTCAACGCAAGGAGCCAAAAGTAGTCCTAAGTGTTGGTGAATTATTATAAGATACACTAAGGTACCAAGTTGTAAATAGACTAAGTACGGTTTCGTGGCTGACTGAGGTCAAACGCTACGAAAGACTTGCTCTGTGGCTAAGATTTGCAAGGCGAAGCCTGACCATCCGCGTGTCGAGTTAGTGTGCCTGGCGTAAGGCAAGGTGAAGCGCACGTACACCAGCGAGTAGGAGTGCTAATGGTAGCTTCTTGCGGAGTCAAGAAAGCCAATAGCGAAACCTGGCGTAGCTGGCGTAGTACGCAACAAACCTAGTCCTGTAGGCGAGACTAATTTCGATCGTTGACTGGCAGAAGAGCGCATTATAGGTTGTGCCAAGGGCAAGGGTAATAGTACCGGGAGGCTAGTCCAGCACGCAGCCAAACTAGTTGTAAGAAAATACAACTGTAACAACAGATAAATCGTACGCAAAGTTCAAATACATTTTATACAAATCAAATCCACCAAGTGTTCTAATTATCGCAGCGCCACAAATTCAAATTTGTTGGCACGTACCCTCAGCACCGCAAGAGTTAGCCCAGCTTACATTCGGGACAAACCGAAGGTTCGTTACAACTGGCGCCCAACTGTGGATTCTGCGATACTAGTGTACAAGGTGTTTTAAAGTTACATAAAATATAAACAAAATGGTGCGTTCGTGGGTGTACAATTTAAAAAAGGAACAATTAATAAAATATGGCACGGAATTTGGTCTGGAAATGGCTGGGACAACCGACATGATGCGGAAACCGTTTGGAGATTGGGTGAGTAAGAATGAGAGTTCTCTAATGCACGGCCTCCGTATCAGCGAATTGGCAAAGCGATTCGGTCGACAGTCGCCAAGCAAAGAACTCGAGTCGGCGATCGAAGAGGAGGAGGAAGAGAAGGAGCTTGGCGCTATCAACGTAGCGCGGCTGAGCATACCTTCGACCAGCGCAGCGGCTCGAGCAAGAGACTCCCAGGAGACCCACCGATCACCGTGGGATTCGGTCCAGCAACCGCAACATGAACCTAGTTTCGAGCGAAGACACGAACGCATAAGCACTGGCATGGAATACCCGAGGGTGGCAAAACAGGTTCGCGAATGGGGTTTCAGATTTGACGGGTTGTCAAAACCCTTAGAATTCTTAGAACAAGTGGAATGGTCAGCAGATACGTATGGGCTGAACTTGAACCTGATCCCAAGAGCCATGCCAGAGTTGCTTAAAGGGATGGCCCTAAAATGGTACATTGCCAACAACCAACACTGGACGAGTTGGGTGGGATTTGTACAGAGCTTCCAGGAGTATTTCCTACCAAGGGACTACTTTGAGAATTTGGAAGACGAGGTTCGCAGAAGGCGACAGAAGTTGGACGAACCATTTAAAATTTATATGGTCGAAATGCAGACTCTAATGCGACCGCTGCGGTTAGCAACGGATAAAGAGTTGCATAAAATTTATACCAACAGCCTCCCCGACCTGCGCGCGTATGCGCGACCGTACCAATTCTCAAACCTTGGAGAACTGATGCATTTGGCAGAGGCGTTTGAGGAATTGGAGAAGGATAGAGCGCGACTGCGGTTAGAGCAGCAGCAACTCCAACCCCAACAGGAACGCTACCACCAACAACAACAGGGTCGCGGAGAACAACAAAATAATCGCGACCAGCAGGCCAATCGCGACAACCGAACGCGATTTATGGCAATGGAGGAGCACAACACCAGGGAACGCGGGCCGGAGCCAGAAAGACCAAGACCGGCACCGAGACTTCAGCAAAACACATATATAGAACCCAGGAAGGGCGTGTCGTGATACTTTCAGTATCAAAGTACAATGAACAAAGAGAATTTGGAAAGAGCTTTAAAAGCAAAAGATCCCAAAATAAACTTGGTGAAAAAAACGATGCCAAAAGTAGTGTGTGGAACAAATTCCAATTGATTCAATTTAACAATGAGAGTCAAGACTTTGTGTGTTGCAATGAATGCAACACCATTTTGGCATACACCCATAAAACTGGCTTGGGATCACTAAGCCGACACTAATGTGTTAAACAATCAAAAAAAACCGACCAGCAACCAGCCCTCGATCTTGCAGTTTTCAAAAAAAAAACAGTGCCGGACAAAGTTTTGGATATTCTAGCGCGTAGGCAACTTGGCTTAGTAGCAAAATAATTGCATGCGTTAGGTGTGGCAGACGGTAAGTTATTATCTAGTTCATTTTAAATGCATATACTATATATAAATTTTACATATTGTATAATTTAGGTGAATTCTTTCGGGAGTATGCCCAGTCATTAATTGATATTGGCGCAAACCATGGCCATCAAACCTTTGCAAGCCTGGTTGTATCCCGGAAAAAGTTGACAACCAGAGTTATGACGGATAAATACTTTAAAATTAAAGATCAAATAAGAGAAAATTTAAGAGATGAGCATCTTGCGTTTACTACAGATATGTGGACCGACGAATACACCAAGAGAAGTTTTATTTCATTAAGTTGACATTACATTAACAAAGATTTTAAACTAAAACTTGCGTTGTTAGGAGTTAGAGAGTTCTTAGATGTTAAAAAAAAACCGGACAGTAGTTGATAATATTAAAAGCATTTTAGATGAATTTAATTTACTAGATAAGTTAGGCTCTTCTGTTTTTGTGACTGATAATGGGAAAAATATTGATTCTGCTTTGAAGCTTTATGAGCGACTTGCGTGTGCGTGTCACAACTTGAATTTAGTAATGGTAAATATTAAATATTATTGAAAAACATCCATCTTTAGAAATTCAAACTTTGGTAGAATGCGCAAAAAAAATTGTTAAATATTTTAAGCAGTCGGAGCTTAACAGCAAATTGTCCAAAACTTTGAAACAGGATGTCAGAACTCGTTGGAATTCCACGTTATAGCCTATTTCCATTGCTCCGTTTCCGTAAATTTTAACAGTAACTGACGAAAGCTGTTTCCATTGCTCTGTTAACTGAACCTCCGTAAATAAATCAGCTGTTCGGTTTGTTATCTTTGATTTTTTTGCGAAAAATACATAAAACTGAGCGAAATTTTACATTGCAAATAAGTAACAGCGTGTTGCCAACTTTTATGGCTTATTTTTAATGCCTACAAGCATTTTTGCTTGCATTGCACAAGCAGTACAAGTCCATTTTCCTATAAACGTGGGAGTTATTCTGATCTGCCCTAAGTGAAACAAAATTATCCGCCCACAGTTTTAAAAGCAATCCTTTGAACCTTGGCTCCCAGTTCAATTGTTTCCTACAATAATTCATCAAAAAACAAAATTTTTAATTCAATTTTGTATTTATTAAATATTGCGCCTACTTATTCACAATTTCTGCTATTCACAATCGTCTGTTTTGCGACTGTTACATTAAAAGTGCCCATTAACAGCGATGTTTTATCGAACAAGTGTTCAAATGAACCAGTTTCTCTTCAGTTATTCTTCAGTTAATATTTACGGTCAGTTTTACTTCAGTTAATTCCTTATGGGAAAATACACGCAAACTGAACCTCAGTTACTGTTAACTAACATAACTGAGAATAACTAAGCAGTGGAAATTCGCTATTACACAGCATTTTTGAAGTCCAAGAAGAAGTAAAAAACTTATTATTGGCTAAAAACGAGATCAGCCGCATTGCAAATTTAGATTTTACCTTACTTAAAAACCTGATTACTATTCTTAAAGATTGTAAGGAGTGCTCTGACTATGCATATTTACCCCTTATTTTTTCAGAAGTTGGTTGAAAATTGCTCAAGCAATTGTTTTGACTCTACAATTGTTCAGGAGTAAAAAAAACAAGTATAAAGAAATGTTTTTCTTGTCGAAAGAAAAATGGGAGCAAGTAAGGGCAACAGTATAAGCCATGATAGTAGATATGCAAAACAAGCAGAGCGTACAGCAGTCTCCTGAAAACCAAGCGATCGCAACAAATGCTCATGCGTTTTCCAAGTTCATGGACTTAAACTGTTCAAAGAAGAGAAAAATAGGAAAAAAGGCTGAAGAGTTAGAAATTGATAAATATTTAGCAATGACTGAGTCTTGTGACACAAATGTTTTAGATTTCTGGAAATAAAACAAAAGTCTAAAAAGTTTGCAAGCATTGGCCAGAAATATTTTAAATATACCAGCTAGTTCGGGAACGAGCGAACGTTTTCTTTTCCACGTCTGGCATTATTTTAAAGGAAAAAAGAACTCGACTAACCAGTAGTAATTTTAATATGCACTAAAATGAATGAAAAATGTTTAAAATTTATTAAATAACATTAATAAAATACTTAAAAATACAACAAAAAATTGGGTTAAACATTTTTTTTTTTTTTATTAAAAGCGCCCGTGTTAGTCCGTGCCGTGCCTCTAAAAAAATTCCGTGTTGGGCCTCAGTTTTTAGCCGCCGTGCTTTGGCCGTGCCGTGCCTCAAAAAGGAGGCCCATGCCCATCTCTATCCGCAACTATATGAAACTGCTTTTCACGATGTTAAAGCAAAAATATCCACTTTCGACGACAAAAACAATTTTTGCAATTTTTTGAGCTATTTTGAGAAGCAGTGGATAAAGAAGGTGATAGCTTTTACGTAAGTAATAAAAATATTTAAGTAATGATTTCTGAAATTAATTATAGGAGGGCTGCAATAATTTTTCTGTGTACAATGAAAATATTCGCACAATATCTGTATATAAGCATATAATGGTGTGTTAGGACGTTTTGCGATGCCAAATGAAATTTTTTTAAAATTTGTTAAAGCTATTCGAGGAGAAGAATACTTTAAGAGTCGGCCATTTTCGCATCTTACTGAAAGTAGCGGGTCCGTTACAACTAAAAGACGTAAGAAAAATACGCAAATAGATAGAAAGATTGAGGAAGCAATTTTGCTATTGGCCCACGGCAAGCTAACCGCAACTAGTTTTCTTTCCCGTATGGTCTACGGTGAAAATGAAATCTGCACCAACATGGTTCCAAAGGAAAATATTTTTGATGAAGAAGAAGATGTTGAGTCTAATGAAGAGCATTCAGATGATGTTAAACCTATAAACAATTCGATGCCCAAAGCAGACGATCGCAATTGCATTATTAGCATGACCTCGGCTCCAAATATTTTATTTTTGCCATGCAAGCATTTGAAAACATGTGCAGAGTGCAATTTAAAGATGCAAGCAGATGTAATAGCAAATAATTAAAAATGTTATAACTGCCCTTATTGCAGAAAGCCTCGAGAAAGCTCAATGCAAGTTTTTGTTTAAAAAAAATACATTCATATGCATTTAAATGGTAATTTTATTTTTAAAAAGTCAAGATTTTAAATAAAACAATCAAACTTTACAAAAAAAAACAACAAAATACACCCCAAAATTTGGGGCTTTATTTCATTTTATTGGGGCCCTTTATCATCTTCATGGGGCCTTATTTCATTTAACCTTTCGGGGACTTTTTTCCTGCACCCTTTCAGAGTTTTTGAGCTAAAGTCACCAAATTTATAAAGATTCCCCGAATATCTACACAAAATTTGGATGCCACGCCCACCTCTGCCGCTCACCTTTTAAATTTGAAAGTCCAGTTACCTTTCACAGTTTTTGAGGTGGAGTCACCAAAATTGGTAACAAGATAGCTGTTGATGTTCACCACCCGGCTCACTCTTACGGCCAATGCATTCCCTCTTTATATGCAGACTCCTGACCATCCGTTCTTTAACTGGTATCAGAGTATTCCGCAGTCGATTGCATCCGACTGCAATTTTTTCACATGTTTAACATTTATTTTTTTTAGTTATTTACGCTATTAAATTTCGACCAACTTGTTGGTTTTTGTTGCAACATTATTAAAAGTAATGCATTGATTTTTTTTTAGATGCCGGCTATTATACCCTGATCCCATTAAATGGGTAAAAATGGTTTTGTGAAAAAGTATATATGGGCATTTCCACAGAAAAGTCCACCACAGCAAAAAATTTAAAGTCTCTGTAAGTTTGTTGTTTTACCATATACGTACATGGAATTGATTAAATTTAACTAGAGTTAACAAACATTTCATTTATTTATAAAAAAAATTTTGAAATATTCGAATGCAAAGTGGATAAAATGTCAAATTTCTGTTTTTTTGCTCGATTTCTTATGATAAATGTTCGTAATGAGAGACATAATTCATTGACATTTGGGCGGCTGAGGTGGGCGTGGCATTAAAATTTTTGATGCAAATCTTTAGTTAATGTCACTATCTATCTTCCTACAAAATTTTGTGACTCTAGCTCAAAAACTGTAAGAGATAAATTAGTTTCCGATTTGATGGAAAAAATGTCACGTAACGACCGTACCTGGATTAAATTGAATTTAAAAAAAAGTACAAATCGTATTCGGGTAAATTTATAGCCATTTAAAAGGGTATTTAATAGACAACATTTATCATTTAAGCGCATCAAAATACTGCTTTTACTTTTGCTGAAATCTGAGTTTGAATTGCTCGTCGCGAAAACCACTTCTGTTTTTGTCACGTTCGTACGAGTCGGTTTTTTTCAAAAATCTCGAAAACTAATTATTACCTAAAATCGACCTTAGCACCAATTTTAGGGCTAAATAAGAGCAACAATACAGTGAAAAAGGAATTTTGAAAATCCGTCTTATTTTGACCTTTTTACCACTTGCAATGCGTACGACCGTCACGATCGACACCAGAGAAATGCCCATATATAAAGTACTAGCTGTACCCAGCGCGCGTTGATTTGCCAACAACTTAAATAAATTTAAGAAAAATAATTTGAAAGAAAAATCAGAACACAAATATTCAATTCATTCTAATCCATATTATTGCTTTTGTTTATATTAAAAAATTCGATGTTTATTGAAGTGCTGTGGGATACACAATATTTCTTGTTTTTCCATCTGAGAAGCATGGATTCTCCAAATTTAATCCAGTCTTGATGCTCGTGGCTCGTCTGATTCTGAGGCTCGTAATGCTCTTCTCTTTCGTGCTTGAGGTGTAAATCGGATAATTGCTCGTCGCTTAGGAGGCATAATTATACAGGAACGACGTGCTTTTGAATTTATAACATGTCGCTGATGGTATACGACGCTACAAAAAAAAAAACAACTGCACAGCAAATGCGTTCGGAATGTCCATCAGCAGTCAAATCCTTCACATACACATTCGATGATCTTCGAAAATTCGTAAATATTCGTAAATATTCAATCCGATTAAAGTATTTTATTTTATTTTTTTTTTTTTATCTGCTATTTATTTTTGGATGTATCCCTTAAATTACAAAGAACAAGAAAATGACAAAAAGTTTACAAATCTTTCAAACAATAATTATCTAACGAACTGATAGCTTGGAATCGCGTTCCAAGGCTTATAGGTCTCTACGACGAGGGAACTGTTCGATCTTTACCCAACTTTGGAATCATTATGATGAAAGACTTTTTCCATCTCTCTGGAAAGTGGCCGAGCTGTGTGATTAACTGTGCAATGATGCAGACTGCACAATAGGGAAGCTGAATAATCATCTTTGGGGTTATTAAGTCCCAACCCGGGGATTTTTTTGGGCTTAGATGCTGGTTGATAATTCTTGCGACTTCATACGGGCGGAATACAATTGGCTCATGTTGAAGCCGAGAGTCGTTTATAACGGTCGGGAGTGCAAACGCGTTTGTAGCAGGATTAGGTTGGAAAACTTTTTGCAGATGATCCGCAAAAGTGTTGGCTCTATCTTCATCGCTCCGGGCCCAGACGCCTGCATGGTTTCTTAAAGGCATCACTGTTTCTGTCGGTGCACTTAGAGTTGGGTGAGCTTTCCACAGAGAGTTTTTAGTGCTAGATGTTGATAGTTGCTCAATATATCGGCGTTGGGCATATTCTTCATCTCGCTTTAACGCTTTGGTGAGTTTACGTGTTGCTCTTCTTAGATTTTGCTTTGCTGACGGCGATCTGTGGGATTGCCAATGTCGTCTGAGGCGCCGCTTTTCATGATTGAGCTGTTCAAGGATTTGTTGTCATTTGGACGTGTACTGCATTTACTGCTGTTGGTGTTGAGATGCGAGCTGCTTCGACTAAGACTGACTCAAGTTTGTTTGATATAGATTCGATGTTAGCTTCCACATTCAGATGCGGATTTAGTTCAATGTGTGAACTTATATATTTTTTGTATTTGAGCCAGTTAGTTTTTGTGAGGCCTGTAGATAGTTTCTGGCGAACACTTTGTGGTAGTGGTGCTTCAGCCGGCTTCTAATCAAAATACCAGTCCCGCCGTGTGCCTTACCATCAGGATGATTGGTTCCGTAGAATGTGTATCCGCTTATTGTAAAATTATATTTGTTTGTAAGGTGTGTTTCGGAGAGTAGCATAACGTCGATGTGCTTGTCGAGTAGGAATTGAGTTAACTCAAGCTTATGCTGTGAAACGCCATTAGTATTCCAAGTAGATATACGTAGCGAAGAGATTGATTATTTTTACTGTTGTGATACAAGCATTTGTACCAAAAGATTTTGATTTCGCATTAAATCTTGCATAGTTGTGCGCATAAATGACATAAACTCTGTCAAGCTCTGCTGCAGCGCACATACCATTGCTTCGAAGTATCTTTGTTGCTGCGCTTGTTGTCTTGTGCCGTATTTTTATCCACATGCTTTGTTTGTGTGTACGGTGCATTAGAGGCAGGAGGCGCCAGACCTGATCTTAAGGAGCCTGCATAAGTCGCGTTTTTGGATACGGGTACGGGACCAGGGAGGACCTGGCTGCAGTCGAGAAGAAGACGTCTGGGTTGCTTTTCGATGCAATGTAGTTAGGCTGTGCGCTTTGCGTGCGTGCTGTGTTCACGCGCTGGTCGATGCGAGACTTAAGTTCTTTATAGATTAGGCAGCCTCTGTAGTTAGCTGTGTGATTGCCGCCGCAGTTGCCGCACTTTTTTTTGCTGGAGGCTCCTTTGCTTGCTGGGCAGCCCGACGAGTCATGAAGATCGCCGCAAACTACACATACCGGGCGCAGTGTGCAGTAAGTCCTTGTGTGGATGTATTCTTGGCAGTTCATGCATTGTACCGGGCCTTTGCGTATATGTGGCTCTTCAACGGTGATTCTGCGGTGCAATATAAACTGAAGCTTGTAGATGGGGTGCGCCTCATATTTTTTAGTTATCTGCGTCTCAGGCTCAACTTCAACTTTGAAGAGTGGTTGCGGCTGTCTGTTCTTGTTAAGAATATTTAAAACTTTTTAAACGCAGAATCCTTTCTCATTTAGCGCCTCATGGTTTGCATTTTGCGTGACATCAGACTCTATACCTTTCAGTACAACTTGCTGGCCCTTGCTGCTTTTTAGTTGGTAGGTGAAAAAGTTTTTTTTTGCTTTCATTTAAGTACTTTGACAAAACTCTAAAGTTGTCTTCGGTCTTTGTCTGCACTTTAATTTCCCCTCTTTAGGGGAATGATATGGAAATTATGTTGACCAATGAGCTCTACAACTTTGTTTACAAAAGCACTGGATCTTTTCTCTCGTATGAATATTGGTGGTGGCTTTGGTTTTTTTTTTTGTCACCTCCAACTGATTCTGGGGGCAGGTCGTCAGCATTATCTGCTAAGATTTTAAATCTGTTGGTGTTGTTAAGTCTTGCGCTTGAGTTGCCACGAGAGATTTTCGATTTATTTGTTAACTTACGCTTGATCTGTATGTAGCGATCCATACCTGACTGTATAGCCGGCTTTACATTTGCGTTGGCTGCGAAATGCTTTGCTGACGGCGCATTAGTCTTTGTGTTTGGAGAGCGGGCAGTCGGCACCGGTGCAATTGTTGTTGCAGTAGCTGTTCGTTCGTTGGTCGCGTTTGGTGTAGTTGACCGCGCGCGGTAAGATTTCGTCGAGAGTAGGGACGGGGAAGGGGAGCACGAACGTTCACTGTCGTGCGCTGAGAGCAACGCTTTGTTTGCTCGCTCGCTGTCAGGTTCTTGGGCGACATAGGCAAATTACTTGTTGTTCCGTTGTATTGAGAGACGGCGCTCGTCTTGCTCGCGCTGTCGCTGAGAGCGAGTGTCGTGCTGGCTCATTGTCTTAAGCGGGGTTAAGCTATTGTTTTGTCTTTGATATTAGTTTTGTGTATTTGTAAATAGTTAGATTGTGTGATCACCAAAATAACTTTTATATGTACATTTTTAATGCACAAAGCGCCTTTTCGCGTAAGATAAATTTGTTGGTGTTTTAGGCACTTCACTCTTATGTTTATCAATTTGTTACCGGAGCACAAAGAAAACACGTATTTTTGCGACAAGTAAATAACGAAAGAAAAAAAGATCAAAAGTAGTAGTAGTGAAGTATTTATCTAAATTAATTCAGCTTACGATGAAATACACAAAATTATTCGAAAAACACTCCCAAATATACAAGTACGCACAATATTGTCTGTTTAATGTGAGCTAGATATGAATTTCACAATCTTCCCAAATTCTTATGTCACTCTCGAACGAAACAGTTCATAACTTACTGTTTGTGTAAATGCGTTTGACAATTTGCATTAATCGAAAGTTTAGTTTTTTTTTTGATGATGATATCATACACAAACTTAAAGCCCCAGGACCGAATTTTGGTTTCGGCCTAATCGGATTTTTAAAGTGTGCATGAAAAAGATTTATCCAAATAATATTTTTTTACAAAATGTAATAAATGAAGAACCGCATGAAAGCGCCATCAGGTGGTAGCTTCCATTAATACGAATCTCATATTCATCTTACCCATTAAAAATATATCATCATACCCATTAAAAATACATCATCATACTGATTTTCATGACAATCGGTTGAACGGTGGCTAGTTACATCTAGGAACATGTCACATTCGTGTCCTCTGTGTATACACTGCTACTCTGCAGCGCCACCTGGTGGCGAGTGGCATGAATGAGCATATTACACAAACCTTCTCCGTTTAAAAATACTTATATATAAAAATTTTCATAATAATCGGTCCAGTAGTTTTTGAGTTCATCGATGACATACACACAAACATTCATCTATATATATTTAAGAGTTTGTCTTGATTGTCTACATTGCCACAGCCTAAACGAAAAGAGCTATAAATCTGCCATTTTCACAAAATTTTCCATGCAGGTAGTTGGTAGCACTAAGAAAGGATTTTTATTTTGGACAACTCCTTCGAGGACCTCCCATACACCTAGGTCCGAAAACAAAACACATGACTCATTCCACTGCAGGCGACTGATTGTCGCACAAGCTGAGGGTTTGATCGCGAGCGAGTTTACAAAAACAAAACAAATGCGCAGTAACGCCTTCTCGTCGCACAAGCAAAATGAAAAAAAAGGTTCGTACACTTGCAAAAATGAAACGGATTTCCGCTTCTTAATGAATAAGTGCATACACAAATAAGTGAGTAATGCGCTTGAAAATTTAAATTTCATAATTTTATGTACATGTATCACTTCGCACAGTGCACAATTTTTTTTTTTCAGTTTTGTATGCCTTTGACAATTGATTTACGACTTAAGTAGCGTTTGTTGTTGTAAGTGTTGTTGTTGGGCCCTCACTGCTACTTTTTGTTGGTGTCATTGATTTAAAAAAACAACCCCAACAAAACAAAACTTGGTGCGTCTAGAAAAATTTTGCACACCAGAATATGTTATCGGCGTGGTTTTACCTACTTGCTAATTATCAAACTCAGACAAAACGTAACACATAAGCATATACATAGAAACACAAGAAATTTTACTTTTGATTTACCATTTGCCATTTTTTTGATATAATTTTAAAGCTGACATTTGTAACTTCGGTTGGTGTTGCAAATGCACATATGTAAGTACATACATACATATGTAAGTACATTGTTGTACATATATATTAACAAATGCAAGTGCAAATATAAATGCATGCATACATTGTTGACTTCTAAATTCAGTACGTGCAAAGAAGGTAGCAATACTAAGCTTTTTGTTTGACATGCAGAGCGCGCGCATACATAAGAGAGTGAGCCGAAATGGACAAACAAAGGCGCATGATCGGAGCGAGATTTTAAAATAATTTGTCATCCAGCGCCGAACATAAAGAGCGATGCGCGCATGTTTACGTTTTAAGCCGCTTCTTTGTGTTTGGGACCAACAGCGCGACTCACACGTATGACGCAGACATGCATTGATTCGCTCAATTCTACGAATGTATTCATGATGCAGGTGTACCTATGCCGTCTATCACCACAACAAGAGAATGAGCAAATCTGAAAACAAGTAAGAGAACTTAAGTCGAGAAATCCCGACTTAAAGATACCCTGAGCCCGTCTATTAAAATGACTTGCAGAAGTGCAGTTTTTCTTTACTTAACTTTAACATAAAATATTTCCGGTGTTTCTTAGCCGCTTTAGACCAAATTTGCACAGAGGTTATAAAGTCATTTATAGATTCAACTCCAATTTTTACATATTCTAAATTTAAGATTTTGTCGTTATCGATTACATGTGTATATCGGAAAACAGAATAGTTATCGATATTTTGAAATAAGCTTGATCTGCCTATGGTTAAGGAGAAGCTATGTTCGAAGTCTCTAGATCTTATATTCATTCATACATACGGAAGGACTGACGGACAGACGGACATGGCTGTATCGACTCGGCTGTTGATGCTGATCAAGAATATATAAATATTATGGGGTCGGAGATGCTTCCTTCTGCCTGGAAGGACGTGCCCAGTCGAGCCCGCGACAGGGTGTGGGTTTCTGCCAAACCCGAGGATCCCGACAGGATCCTAAAGCTCTTCCAGCTCACCAACCCCGACCTGGCTACTCACGACTGGAGGATAGCCAAGGTTGACACGCCCGAAGGCAACACCAGACAGGTGATCCTCATCATCAATGATGAGTCGGCTGAAGCACTAGCCAAATCCAACGGTGCGGCCTACTTCGGCTTCAAGCCGGTAGTAATCCGCGTCTACCGTTCGGATGCGGCTAGTAAGCCTTCGGCCCAAGATGAGGACGCAGCCTCATGCACGCTGCCAACTGTGGAAGAGGCTGCCACAACTAGTACCGCAGCCAACGGTACCCAGGAGCATGTCACGGGCCACGACACGCTGTCGGTTAAACAAGAGGTCGAAGCCCTGGCTGGTTACCAGTCGGAAGGATCTGACCTGGCCTGTGATATGGCAAACCTTATCTGCCTCGACACCGACAGTGAAGAGGAGGTAGATACTACAGTGGTGGAGATTAAATCTGAAGATGTCCCTGCGACTTCTTCAGATTAATCTCCATCATTGTAAGGCGGCTGCAGCCGCTCTACTGCTCCGCACAAGCCAATGCGGAGCAGACATCATCCTAATTCAGGAACCTTGGGTCTGTGGTGGCAAGGTCTCTGGATTGGGAACGAGGGACTATAAGCTACTTGTAGCCCGAAACGAAGGTAAAGTCCGCACCTGCATTCTTGCGAAGAAACATCTAGACATTTTTCTGCTCCCCAATTTCAGCAATGGCGACAACACTGCCGCATGCCTGGAGCTGAAGCCTGGTCGTGTATGGCTCAGCTCAAGTTACATGGCCCACGACCAGCAAGGACCCCTGCCACACGCACTACTACGTGGCCTGATCGCCAACTGTGAGGCAACGCAGACAGAGCTCATCATAGGATGCGACGCCAACGCACATCAGTGGGGCAGCACTGACATAAATGAACGGGGTGAGTTACTTTTCAACTATATCCTTTCTACCAACCTTAATATTTGTAATATAGGAAACGACCCAACCTTTATTACAAAGAAAAGAGAAGAGGTCTTAGACATGACGCTAGCTACTGCCTCCCTTCATCAAAGACTAACTAGATGGAGGGTGCTCGATGAACATTCGTTCTCTGACCATAGGTACATCGAAATAGCCTTTTCACTCGATATTCCCAAGCCCACATGGTGTAGAAACGTTAAACGCACGAACTGGACCGTTTTCAAAGAGCATATTGGAAGGCTCATTCCTGAGCAGCCCCCAGCGGGACTCCCTTCTCCTGAGTACACAGAGATACTCACCCATAAGCTAACGGAAGCATGCAAGTCCGCCCTCGACCATGGTGGTCCCCCAAAATAGGTGAGCTTCGCAAGACCTCACGCAAGCTCTTCAATAATGCAAGGTTAAAGGGAGATGACCAGTCTTGGAATCTCTATAAAACCAGCCTCTCATCCTATAAGAAGGCACTCAGACAAGCTAAGCGCCTCTCTTGGCAGAATTTTTGCTCCTCAATCGAGAACACTGCAGATGCTGGAAGGCTCAGGAAAGTTCTCTCCCACACTCCATTGACAGTGGGTTTCCCCAAAAAACCACACGACTCGTGGACAACGACAAGTCTGGAGTCTCTGGAACTCCTGACAGAAACCCATTTCCCTGGCTGTTCAGTCGAGGCATCACTACCTCCTATCACCAGAGAACATCAGGAGCATGAAGCCACTGACTTCCTCTCCAAAGACAGCATCTCATGGGCCATACAAAGTTTCTCGCCCTTTAAATCACCTGGACCAGATGGCATTATCCCAGCCCAGCTGCAGCATGCAGGGGCCACTGCCATCAACTCGCTTCAAAAAATCTTTGCAGATATCCTGACGACAGGCTCGATTCCCAGGTCATGGCTCGAATCCAAAGTCGTCTTCATTCCCAATGCGGGCAAAGCCTCCCACACGACCCCAAAGGACTTCCGCCCCATAAGCTTAACATCCTTCCTACTCAAGACGCTAGAAAGGTTGCTAGGCCTACACATTAGAGATTCGAATTCGACCGATCATCTCTCCCACGCTCAACATGCTTACCAAAATGGCAAATCAACTGACAGCGCTTCACGCTGTTGTCTCTACGGTTTAAAAGGCACTCCATCACAAGGAGTTTTGTCTCATTGCATTTCTGGATATTGAGGGGGCTTTCAACAACGTCGTCCCGGAGGCGATCACCGAGGCACTATCGGAGCTGGGGGTCGGGCACCGCATTGTGGATCTGATCGACCAACTGCTAAAGCGCAGGATCATCAGGTCCACCTTGGGGTCCATCTCCAGGTCCGTTAACAGAGGCACCCCGCAAGGAGGTGTTATCTCCCCTCTTCTTTGGAATGTGGCAGTCAACAGTCTGCTGCGCTCCATAGAGGGCGGGGGCTGTAGGGTGATCGCCTACGCGGACGACGTTGCCATTGCCTTCTCTGGCAAATATCCTCAAACACTGTGCGAACGTATGTCCACCGCACTTAGAACCCTGTCCTCCTGGGCCACATCAAAGCGACTCGGGCTAAACCCAGCTAAAACTGACCTAGTCCTCTTCACTAGGAAATACAAGATTCCTCCTCTCAGACCTCCAACCCTAAACGGGGTGGAACTTGCCTTTAGTAAATCAGCCAAATACCTAGGGCTCCCACAGGGGATTGGCACCCCACATCACGCTGTGGCTGTACACGGCCATTGTTCGGCCCATCTTACTATACGGAGTATCAGTATGGTGGCCAACTTTGTCAAAGAAAACATCAGTTCAAAGCAAAGTACAGCGTGCTGCAGGACTGACAACAACAGGAGCCTTCAGAACGACCCCAACTAAAGCTCTTGACAACATTCTAAACCTTCTACCAATAGACCAAATGGGGAAATTGGTGGCAACTCTCTCTGCCCTACGCATGAGAGAAACAAACCAGTGGTCCGAACCGACTTATGGACACTCAAATATTCTTGTGGGAAACTCACTTATCCCCCCAAACACGGACTACTGCTGTCCTCAGGAATTCCCTAAAACCCCATTCCAGGTAATAAACCCCCCAAGGGACGATTGGTGCATAGGCACGCCAGGGCCGACAAACTCTATAAAAATTTTCACCGATGGCTCAAAGCTAGACGACCGGGTAGGGGGAGGTGTCTTTTGCGAAGAGCTATCCATTAGTTAATCCTTCAGCCTTCCTGATCACTGCAGTGTCTTCCAAGCTGAGATCATTGCAATACAGGAGGCACTCCTCTGCCTCTCCGAACTTGAGGGCTCTGCAGATAAAATCTGCATAACCTCTGATAGCCAGGCGGCTATCAAATCTCTAAAATCGATATCATCCAACTCGAGATCTGTCACAAACTGCCGCAAATCTCTGCAAGAGATGGCAGAGCAGTTCGGCCATTACTGGACACTGCCTAGTGGGAACTCATGCAGCGAGACTTCTAGCCCCTTTTAGCGATTTCTGTAGAAGTTGCCGCGACGAGAAAGAGGAGGAAACGGTTTCCCACCTCTTCTGCGACTGTCCGGCACTCTGCACCCGTGTGGTTGGCGTGCAGCAGAATATCCAGCACAGTATGTCACTGCTTGTCGTATGAGGCGACTAAAAGAGACACGTGGGTTGCCAGTCCCGTACTATAAATCCCTATAAATCCGAAGCTGGTGGGTTTGAAAATAGGGAGTCTACCCGAGTCTATAATCGGTACCACGGGATGAGCTAGTTTTTCCAGGACTGCTCATTGAGGTTGGCCCCCTTGCTGGAGTATCGTGGTGGCTGCTGTTTTCGCTGGGTAGTTCCAACCTTCACCAATTTGGTCAAATGCACACCCGCCCAGTGTGCATTTAAAATACTGGTACCGTAAAAGGGGCGTTAGCCTGGCGCTCAAATCAGACTCACGTGCTTTATTCTCGGATATGTGAGCACCGTGGTTTTAATCCTCATTGGAACATATCACGTAAAATAAATTCTATAGAGATATAGATAAGTGTCCGGCACTCTGTAAGACCAGAAATCGCCATCTCGGTTCCTTTTTCCTATCTTATCTTTTATTAGTGCCTCGGGCTGGGACCACGCCCTCGACAACGGTGTTACACACGCTGCGTCTGGGTAGACGGTAGGACAAAGTCCAAATCGCGGCACCACAATGGGCCAATATCTGGCCTATGTGAGCGGGGGGTTGCTTAACAAATCCCTCACTACCGCCCTCACCTAACCTGCCTGTTACATACTTTTGCATAAAACAATTATACCCTTTTTACCCATTTCATGGGTTCAGGGTATAAAAATAATGTAATACTTTACGCATCGATTGCTTGCAAAACAAAGTGTTCTTATGTTTTGTAGCCACAGTAAGATTACAGAGAGAAGAACAAAGAATAAGAAATGTAACGGTAAATGGTACTCAGTGCAAGCAGCATACGCAGCTGAACGAATCAATGCATGTCTGCAACATACGTGTGAGTCGCGCTCCCAAAGAGCGGCTTAAAACTTGATCAACGCGCGTCGCTCTATGACTGCCGCTAGATATAAAATAATTTGAATGCAAGCATGCGCCTTTTTTGTTGCCCATTTACGCTCACTCTTTTGTTTATGAGGGCGCTCTGCATGTCAAACATAAATCTTAATATCCCTACCTTCTCCCCACCATGATGGAATAACATAAGGTGGTCCATTCCGCAAACTACATTCCGCTATTTTGTGGTAGCGATACGTGCGAGTGAGATGCACATAGCACTGCTAGTGTCAACGAAATGCCTAAAGCTAAAGCTAAGCCCTTTTATGTTATACAAACAACATTATATTGTCAAATTCTTATTTTAATAATTTTCCATTTGCAATTACTCGTTGTTTTTGCGTTTATACACCAAAATGCTAAAATAATCAAGAAAACATTCGTCCGCACCCAACCTTCTCGTTCAACAAGCAGTGAAGCACTGAAAATACCGGACAAACGAGAGAGCGACCCTGTTATAAATATACCACCTTATGTTATTCCATCATGCTCCCCACTCAGTCTGTTGCTTAGAGGAATAACTGTAATGCTCTTTCCCACTTTATGTTTATACTTTGATATCGAAGGTCTCATAGTATATTGGTTTTGTGCAATGTCCGTCATGGTGTCTGTCCGTCCGTCAGTCTGTATGAACGCAACTTTTTTCGACACCCGTAAAGCTAGAGACTTGAAACTTTGCAATTATGTTTGTCTATAGGCGAGACAGATAAAGTGTCAAGATTGGGCTGCCACGCCTACTAGGAGGCTGAGAAATCGGGAAATTCGATAACTGAAAACCGATAAAACTATATATTTCTCACATTCTTAATGCTAGAGCTACCAATTTTTGCACTAAGATAGCTGGTCACGTCCCTGAAAAAAACAGCATCAAAATTTTGGATGCCACGCCCACTCATTCCGTCCCCATCCTGCCTGCTCCTTGAAATTGGAAATGCCTATAGTTCTCACATTTTTTGGGATAGAGCCACCAAATTTTGTGTCAAGATAGATGATATTGACGTTTCCCAAAAATGTGCATCAAAATTTTGGATGCCACGCCCCCTGATTCCGCCCCCATCCCAACTTGTCCCTGAAATTGGAAACGCCTATAGTTTTCACATGTTTTGAGCTAGAGCCACTAAATTTTGTGTCAAGATAGGTAGTGAAGTTAACTGCATAGAAAATTTTGATGCCACGCCCACACTTTCCGCCCGCACCCCCCACCCTAGTTAAAACGGTTATGTGTGTATCTTCCACATTTTTGAACTTGAGTCACTGAATTCGGTAGAAAGAAAGATGGTTACATCTACCAAAGATCTGCATCAAAATTTTGGATGCCACGCCCACGCAAGCCACCCGCCTTATAAAATTGGAATCGGCTATATCTCTAACAGTTTTTGAGCTAGAGCCTTTAAACTTGGCAGGAAGATAAATGGTAACAATTAAAAAGATTTGAACAAAAATTTGGATGCCATGCCCACTTCTGCCGCCCACCTTTTATATTTGGAAGTTAGGTCATCTTCCACAGTTTTTGAGCTAAAGTCATAAAATTTGGTAACATGATAGCTGGCGATGATTACTACCCGGCCCACTCATTTGCAAGCAGACTCCAAACCATCCGTTCTTTTACTGGTATCAAAGTATTCCGCAGTTGCGTCCGACTGCAACGTTTTTACTTGCTATATATATAGATATATATATTCTTGATCTGTTTCAACAGCCGAGTCAAAAGAACGTTGCTATCAGGGTCAGTAAAATAGAGCGCTTCCTCAAGCTTTTGTAATGTTCCGCTTGTCGAGGTTCTAATCAGTAGCTGATCTGCTTTCGTCGAGATCGGTCGTGTCGAGCATAAAACGCATAGAACGTGTGTATCGGTTGTGACTCTTCGTGTGCTTAATATAGCAATATCGGTAAATATCGGACGCTGTCTAGTGCAGTGTCGGCAGCCAGACAACAAGAACAACATAAGTCTGCATTCTTTACTCGTATTCAAAACGGTCCCGTTACATTTTATTATAAGTGAAAGTGAAGTGAAAGTGAAATAGGCAAGCTATTAATAGGCAAGCTCTACTGGAGTAGATGAGCAAAGTACCCGTTGCAGGCCCTAGTACTATACGCTCCCAAATCATCCCCAGCGGAACAGCAACTTGTGCCGATACCAATAGCACATTGCGAGAATCAGTGCCCTCTTGCCCAGTAGTAGCACTAGCGTTACCTGCACTATATCTAAGTCATCAACGTATACTGTGGCGTCAACCATGGGGCCCAATATTTCGTCGACTACGTAGGATCAGTAGTGCTCCGCCTGTTGCATCCACTTTAGTAGCAAAAAACTAACACAGTTGATTACCTCCCTCTTACTGGGTTATCAGAATGTTACAGGACTTAGTACTTTGTACCTTAATAGTCATTCTTTTCCCTTTCATGTCGTTGCCTTCACCGAAACGTGGTTAAGACAAGGCATACTTAATTCTGAAATATAATCAAACAGATTCTGCATCTATAGAGAAGACCGTACTCTGCGCAGTGGTGGCGGGGTGCTTATTGCTGTTGATGTGGACTTTCCCTCTGAGACTTATACCACCCGACGTTGGAGGTGTTGATCAATTTGCCTGCCTGTGCCTTACGCCAGTGTAGTGAACCATTAAGACGAGTACGTCAATTTCGGAAAACCGATTTTGCTAAACTTACCCGGCTCTTAGCACTGGTCGACTGGTCACCCCTCTATGGTGCTGAGGACTTGGATACGGAAATCAGTATTTTTTATTGCACCATAGATAATTTATTCGGCATGTGTGTCCCTTTTGGTAAGCCAAGTAGGAAAAACAAACCTGCGTGGCTTACACGAGAGTTGACTGCCCTTAAAAATCGTAAATCTAAGCTTTATAAGAGTTTCAGAAAATCTGGCTCTTCTGTTCATTACTCATCATACTTGATTTCGCGTACCAGTTTTTCAGTCATGAAAAACTCATGTTATAAAAATTACCTAAGTCGGTGCAGACTACAGTTTCATCAAGATCCTAAGAGGTTCTTTGACTTCGTTAATGCGAAGCGAAAGTCATCAACACTTTCATCTAATGTATCATTTGAAAACAAGTCGGCCATTTCGGATCAGGCCATTTGCGATTTATTTGCCGAATTTTTTAAACTACATACAGTTCATTTGATAATCAGGTTGATCTTCCTTACCCGTATCAGGTTATTGGCTCTAATTGCATTTTTGGACCAAGTATCACAGAGTGTTCATTACTACGTGATCTACAGGGTACTAATCCTGTATTTTTCCCGGGACCTGACGGCGTACCAAGCTGTGTGCTGATGGTCTCTTAAAACCTTTGCATAAACTGCTTAGTTTGTCTATTAAGAAATGTTCATTTTCTAATATCTGGAAACAATCATTTATTATGCCGCTCCATTCAAAAGGAGACAAGTCTAATGTTCAAAATTATCTCCAAATTGTCTGCTATACCAAAAATTTTCGAGAAATTGATAACTTCTCAATTACAACATTTTTGCAAATCTATAATTTCACCGTGCCAGCATGGATTCGTGAAACAAAGATCTACTTCCAATAACCTGTTAGACTTAACTTCACTAATTGTTAATGGTTTTCAAAATAAAATGCAAACGGATGTTATTTACACTGATTTCAGCAAGACATTTGACTCGGTTAATCACTATCTTTTACTTCATAAACTTCAAGTTTTAGGTTTTCCAAGCAATCTTATTCGGTGGATAAGGGATTATTTATTTTATAGAACACAGAGAGTCAGTTTTAATGGTGCTGTCTCTAAGGTGGTTCATGTCACTTCCGGTGTTCCGCAAGGAAGTCACCTTGGACCTTTATTATTTACACTTTTCATCAATGACCTTCTGTCTGTTATTGACCACTCTCGAGTGCTGATGTATGCTGACGACGTAAAATTATGCATGTCGGGTACTGCTCTGTTGTCTGCTCAAAAATTACAAACGGATTTAGATACTTTTCAAAAGTGGTTTCGTGTTAACTTACTAAATCTTAGTTCCAATAAATGTATAGTCATGTCTTTTTATAGACGCCTTCCTTTTTCAAATATATAATTTCTTGATGGAAGCCCACTCGATCGCATTGAATGGGTTGATGATTTATGTATCTTTTGATCCGAAACTTAAATTTCACAAGCATATCTCTTCAGTTGCATATCGAGCCTCTAGTACCTTGGGTTTCATTTAAACTGTTCTTGAATATGGATCTTGTATCTGGTATCCCAAATACAGGATTCACCAGGATGGAATAGAATCAGTACAAAAACAATTTTTGCTCTTTGCCCTTATTAGATTTAACTGGGATACTAACATTAACCTACCTTCCTACAACAGTAGACTTTTACTAATAAATCTTCCTTCTCTTGCTGATCGCAGAACATTGCTTAGTTTGGTCTTTTTACACAAGCTAATAAATGGTGAAATTGATTCCTCAGAAGGACAAGAAATTTTTTACCCATTGCTCTTCATGCTTGTCACTTTAATTATGCTGATCATAACCCTTTTCGGATTTTATGTTCAAACTATAACGAATTTTCCCACTTAAATAACGGTGTCACTTCTATTAGTTCTCTTAAAAAGTTAGTCTTATGTCATTTGTCTACATTTTCGCGATCTACGTAACCGTACGCTATGCGGTATGCCCCTCGGTCGGTTGGGCGGGAGGTTGGTTGCTTTTTGCTTGGGTCCGCGCGTTAACAAGCCGGTGCTTGGTATCGTTGGGCCACTTGAATGTACTGTCTTTTTTTAATACATCTACGTCCAATAATAATAAGCATAATTGTAAGCATAGTTTTAGTGAATTTATATATGTATATTAAAATTATTTTATGGTTAGATATTGTTTTGTTAATGCAGCAGAAGGCTGCATCTAAGTTGTGGTGCGCTTCTAATTATTTTTAGGTCGTGTGGCAAGTTGGTCCACAGGCGAATAATCTATGACGTACAGTTGTTAAATTATTTGTCCGACGTGAAGTTGAAAAGAACAATTTATTATATGTGTAATTTATTATTATGTGTAACAATATTAATGCTCTGAATTCAATCCAGTTTTGCAGGCTTAGGTTAAAAATTTTGAATGCATATGGTGTAACATGGTCTCTTCTTCCCAAATTAAACACATAACGCGTAATACTATTGAAGACAACATTGAGCCTGTGCTTACTAGCAGCGTAGGGGTTTAAGAAAATTTCTACTCCATAAAAGAGGGTTGGTATTAAGTAGGTTTTTAGCAATAAAGAGTTTAATATTAATTGGCAAGAGATGCTGTTTCAGGTACAAAATTCTTAAGGCTGCATAAGTTCTAGCTATAGATTTAACTATGTGGTCACTCCAAAACACAGTCTTATTAAATATTATGCCTAGATTAGCTACCCTGTCTACGTAGTCAATAGAATTATGGTCAATTTTTATTTTTTCCAAGTTATGAGTGTCTATGGACTTTTTGCACGTGTTCAGACCTAGGCCATTACTACGTGACCACTCGCTCACCTTTACTAATTCTCTATTAGTTACACTTACACATTCATTAATTCTGGACAATGGACTAAAACAATACAGCTTCACATCATCGGCATACATATGGACATTACATTCAGAAAAGACATTGGGAAAATCATTAACATAACACGAGTACAGTAGCGGCCCAAGAACTGATCCTTGTGGCACTCCACGGCTCAAAGACAGAAATGACGACGAACTTGACGGTGTGACAACAACTTGAAGACTGTTTACTAGGTATGAGCGTAATAAAGAATCAGCTGTGGCTGTAAAACAATATAGCTTCTTCATTTTTGTGCATAGGATGTCATGGTTGACAGTATCAAAAGCTTTGCTACAGTCAAGCAGTGTCAAGAACGTAACATTGAAATCATCCATATTTCTACGGATATCCTCAACAATATTGAGGATTGCTGTAGTGCAGCTTCTGTTTTTCCTAAATCCCGATTGGTTTTTGCTGAGAAGACTGTTGGTTACCATATATTCGTTGATTTGACTAGCTAGAAGAGTTTCAAACACTTTGGACAGAAAAGGAAGAACAGAGATTGGTCTGAAGTCTCCATTGCTCTTTGGGATAGGGATACTCTTAGCGCGTTTCCATTTTTCAGGAAAAACCGAAGTAGTGATTGCTGTATTCATAACATGTGTAATTTGATTGAAGATTGACGGAATTATAATTTTAACAAATTTTGGATTTATTTCATCAAGCCCAACTGCATTTGATTTGACATTTAACATAGATTCAAGAACTTCATAATTACTGACACACCTAAAACTAAAGCTAATATCACAGTTCAGAGGATCACAGTTAAGGTATTCATTGGCTAGGGCCTCAGGTACGGCGCAGTTGACAAACTTTTTATTAAGCTCTTCAGCATTATCTTCAACACTGGTTCTAACTTTTTGCTTTCCCACTCCAATTTCATTCATAATTCTTCATTTATCTCTAGACGAGATGGATTGTTGGAATTTCTGGGAATAGAACCGCTTCTTAACATCTTTTATCAATTTAACAACTGCGCGTCGTAAACTTTTGAAGGTGTCGTACAAAAAGTTAGTCTTATATCTCTTCCATTTGTTATAGGCTTCATCTCTATTTAGCACTGTTTTTTTTTAACTATATGTGTTAGCCAAGGATTCTCACTAGGCTGGGGAAGTTTAGATTTCAATGGGACACAAGTATTATACAGGTCTGCTATTCTACCCTGCAGATATTCAACCTGATCGTCAGCTGTGGTCATGTTATATATTAAGGTCCAGTCATATTTATTAAATTCGTCAAATAAAAAGTTCATATCGATATTTCTAAAGTCTCTATATGTATATGTCAGGTCCAACTTATTAATACAAACATCATAAGACACAAAAACAATATCATGTTTGGAGAAGCAAGGGACGGAAATTTGGTCATACATAAGAGTTTTTATAGGGTTACTGACAAAGACCAAATCCTAGAGTGTACTGCAAGTAGGAGTAAAATGGGTTGGATTAGTCGAATTGACTAAGTGTAATCTAAGAGATTCCATATTGTTGGTGAGATCGTTCTGATACAATACATTGCTATTTAAATCCCCCAAAATCGCAATGTCAATATACGAGACAGTTAACATAGAAATTGCGGAAATAATATTAGTGTATGACGCTGCACGATTCGGACGATAAACACAACCAACAAGCATTTTACGAAAATACTTTGGACAGCTGATTTCCACAAAAATGAACTCTGTTGTACTTTCTTCTTCATGCTTACCTATAAACTTGGATCGCAGCTTATTATTAACAAAAATTGCCACGCCCCTCCATGTCCAACACGATCTGAACGAAATACAGTAAAACCTTCACATGAAATTAACAGATCACTCATTTGAGTCATAAACTATGTTTCAGATACACACACTACATCAACATTTGACTTAACAAACATATATCTGAACTCATCCATCTTATTGACTAAACTTTGAGCATTAATATGGCAAATGTTAAGCCCATTGTGTTGTTTAGCTAGAATTCTAATTATAACATTACTGTTCGCCATTGGATCAATCATATTATCCAGCATATGAGATGAGACCAAGTTTTAGAAATGCAGCAAAGAAACTTAAAGCAAGTATCTAACTCACAAAAATTAAATATTGACAAATAAGAGGTTTTGGGATACAAAAATAACTAAAAATACAGACTCGAGCATGTTTATTGAGAACGGAATAAGTTCCCAACAGATGAGGAGGCCAGGTCTGAAGAGCCAGTGTTGTCCGCCACGCCGTTATTAGAAAGAGATAAAGGCTCTTCCATGCTCTTAATGCAGATGCACTCGCTGCCTCCGCCTTGCCTGACAAACACCTGAGCGGAGCGCGTAAAGACCGCTGAGGGAGCTTTATGCTTTTTAAGCTTAAGCGCCTCTTTAAAAATTTGGTAGTTGAGCTTTGACAGCTGCTCATTAATGTAAAAGGGCGCTTGAGAGTTGAGTCCCATGAGATTAAGACTCAGTGGCAGCTTAGAGCTACGTCGGTGTGCTCCCGCGGCGTGTAATAGTGCCTTTTTATCTCGCAAGCTGTCAAACTTAACGATCACAATTGGATCTAAAACGGTATGTGTCGAGCCACGCGGTTTGATTCTAAACACCTCACGTATTCTCGGCGGCGGGGAAGTGAGGTTGAGTGAGAAAAATATGGAATGCATAAGTGTTTTTAGGTTCTCATTATCACTCATTGGGATACCATGAATGCGAACATCATTTGCAATGTTGGCATTCTCCTCTGCCATCTGCCGAGCTCCCAGTTTTGCCTCGAGATCAGACACCCTTTCTCGCAGTGCCTGAATGTTTTCATCCTCGAGATGCTGGACTCTCTTGGCAAATAGCTCAAGCTCACCTACAATGCCATTTAGCTTGGTGTCGAGCTCCTTTAGAATTCTCCCCTCAGCCTCCCGAATGTTCGAACTAATGAGTTTCGCCTCTTCGGAAAATCGTGCGTTAATTAGCTCGACCAGCAGTGGAGAAAGTGCATCAGAGGTGCAGCCAGCAAGATCAGCGGTCGACTCGCTTCGCACACGTTTCGCAGCTGTTTTCGACATTTCCTTATCCGATTATTCTTTGCGCTTATGCAGTTACAGTTATACGGTTATGAGTTGTTTTCTTTTGTTTTTTTATTTTGTGTTTCGGCTTATGGCTTTTGAGAGTAAATCTCACAGATTGTTATTGTTGTGTTGATGTTAACTTTTGCAGCGCTAAGCCAGGAAAGAGGTTTTTATACTTTTTGTTATTATTTATTCAAATATATGGAACAACTATGCTGCCATTTTGTGGACCACTATGAAAAGTTTTTTATTTAAGTTTATAAACCAATTTATGTGTGTGAAATTAGTCAAAATTAGTGAACAGAACACAGCGCACAAACAAACGCGTCTATTCGCTTGTTCGTGTATAATAATAATAACCATCGTTTTGGCCTGGCTTCGCAGATCTCCTTGCTCCTGGACAACGTTCGTCGCCAACTGCGTTTCCAAGATCGGCCAAGTCACTGATTGTCAAACCTGGTCACACGTGCGGTCAGAGAACAATCCAGCAGACTTAGCCAGCCGCGGAGTCTCGCCCCAGAAGCTGAGAGACAGCCATCTGTGGTGAAATGGACCCGACTGGCTAGGTCTTTCTCAGGAACAATGGGAATGTTCCAGCTGCCTCATGTCTGGAGACAGACCTAGAGCAGCGTCCAGTTAAGGTCCATATTGCGGAACTGTCTCCGTCTGATCCACTTTTTTTCGATTTGCTAAACGATGTCGTCAATCATCTGTGCTGTTTCCATCACAGCAACTCCAAAATAGTGAGCTTCAATAAGCTCAAGAACGAGTCGTTGTCCTAACTCAAAGGAACTCTTACTCGAAGGAATATAAGTGCCTTCGTGACAAGCATAGCTTGAAAGCTTCCAGCCACATACTAAACTTTAATCCGTTCCTTGATCCAAAAATTATCATGAGAGCTTCCGGTGGAATCAGCAAATCTTCTAACCTCAACTATGATGAACGGCATCCTGTCATCCTTCCATATTCATGCTCGTTCAGTCGTCTCCCCGTTAAATTCACGCATAGAATCTCACTGCATGGCGGAAATCATTTAATGATGCGCGTTATCCGTTCTAAGTATTGGATTCCTAAGCTTCAAACGCTTATAACATCCGTGAACAATTCCTGTCGGGTCTGCATAGTGTATAAAAAGAGGCTCCAAACACAACTGATGGGTACCTTACCAAAAGAGAGGTCGACTTTTTCACGTCCTTTTACACATAATTGCATCGACTTTGCTGGTCCGTTCGACATAATGAATTACACGGGTCGTGCCTGCCTCATAACTAAGGGCTTTGTATACAGTATACAGTCACCACTGCCTCTCATGGCATTTCAACAAACAAGGTTCGCCCCATATGGGTGGCCTGTGGCCTGTACATTTGAAGAGCTCTCGAAGATTGAAGCCTGCCTGAACTTGAGGCCAATCTCTTCTTTATCCAAAGACGTGACCGGTTTTGCTGGCTCTTACTCCAGGGCACTTCCTAGTAGGAGGCCCACTTCTTTCTGTAACGGAACCGGAGATAGAAGGAAGTGCAGCATCAATCCTAAACAGATGGCAACGGCTCATGGCTCTCAACCAACATTTCTGTTTCCGTTAGAAGGAAGAGTACTTGAAGGAGATACACAAGAGGACTAAGTGGCAATTACCCAAAAGGGAACCGCAACTGGGTGACATGGTAATCTTCCATCAAATGAATGACGCGTGAAGGAAACCCACCCGGGACAGAATGACCGGGTTCGAGTGGTCGACGTACTCACGACCCTCGGAATCATAAAAAGGCCAGTGGCCAAACTTATCCTCCTTCCACTCCATTCCGAGCCCAACAAAAATCCAACTCTTTTGTTGTAGTCGTGACTAACCGTCTTATACAACACGAACTTTTTTTCTAATATATGTTTTTGATGTATTCCCAGAATTTTCGCACGAAGCAACATGGCACCCACCAAGGCACAAAAAGCAAGTCAGAAGCTGAGTGGTACGGAGTCCTTCCGCTGCCGTGTGTGCCGTGGTGTCCACGCGCTGAAGAAGTGCCAACGTTTAATGCACCTCAATGCTGAGAAGCGGCTCCGGGCAGAATTAATTAACAAATACTGCCCCAACTATTGGCTGTCGGCATTAAATATGTATTTTCCCACTTAATTGACGGTGTCACTTCTATTAGTTCTCTTAAAAAGTTAGTCTTATGTCATTTGTCTACATTTTCGCGATCTACGTAACCGTACGCTTTGCGGCATGCCCCTCGGTCGGTTGGGCGGGAGGAGGGTCCGCGCGTTAACAAGCCGGTGCTTGGTATCGTTGGGCCACTTGAATGTACTGTTTTTCTTAGTACATCTACGTCCAATAATAATAGCTCGCAAGACGAAGTGCTCGTTTCAAGCTCGCGATATGCCTGCTATCAAGAAACATAAAGGAACTGTAAAAGCATCTCTATCAAAAGGTAAAGCTAAAGTGAAGGTTACAGAACTACACAAGGTGCCACCTAAATTTGGTGACATGAAGCAGAACCACTAATGAATGACGGGATCCTCAATTAAGATTATGTGCTGTGACTCGATGATTTAGTTACAACTTACCCCCCCACTTGCCGAAAGAGCTAGGGTTTTATAGGGTCCCATTCGTAGCTTAAATCTAGCTTAATAGCCTATCCGCACAACAACAAGGGCACAGTAAACATTACACCTTCAGCAAAACCATGATATATATAAAATAGTATAAACAGGAGTATTTTAAATAGCGTAATTTTAAAAAATCTTGATACGGCAAGCATAAGCGTAGTATATCCTGTAGTCTTTACTTCAGTTATCCTTGTCTGCAAAGTCGCAAAGTGAACAACAACAACAATTGGGGTGGGTGATTTTTGAAATGACGACGCATTAAATTTGCTTCGTAGTTATCTATATATATAGAAGAGTTTGTCCTGATCGTCTACATTGCCACAGCCTAAACGAAAAGAGCTAGAAGGCTGAAATTTTCACAAAATATTCCATGCAGGTAGAAAGTGAGCAATAAGAAAGGATTTTTATTTTGGACAACTCCTTCGAGGACCTCCCATACACCTAGGTCCGAAAACAAAACACATGACTCATTCCACTGCAGGCGACTGATTGTCGCACAAATGGAAGGTTGGCAAAAACAAAACAAATGCACAGTGTCGTCTTCGCATAGCACAAGCAAAGTCATAATAAAAGGTTCGTACTCTTGCAAAATAGAAACGGATTTCCGCTTCTTAATGAATAAGTGCATATACAAATAAGTGAATAATGCGCTTGAAAATTTAAATTTCATAATTTTATGTACATGTATCATTCGCACTTCACCTTTGACAATTGATTTACGACCTAAGTAGCGTTTGTTGTTGTAAGTGTTGTTGTTGGGCCCTCACTGCTACTTTTTGTTGGTGTCATTGATTTAAAAAAACAGCCCCAACAAAACAAAGCTTGGTGCGTCTAGAAAAATTTTGCACACCAGAATATGTTATCGGGGTGGTTTTACCTACTTGCTAATTATCAAACTCAGACAAAACGTATCACATAAGCATATACATAGAAACACAAGAAATTTTACTTTTGATCTACCATTTGCCATTGTTTTGATATAATTTTAGAGCTGACTTTTGTAACTTTGATTGGGGTTGCAAATGCACATATGTAAGTACATGCAAATGGAAGTACATTGTTGTACATATATATTAACAAATGCAAGTGCAAATATAAATGCATGCATTCATTGTTGACTTCTGAATTCAGTGCGTGCAAAGAAGGTAGCGATACTAAGCTTTTTGTTTGACATGCAGAGCGCGCGCATTAATAAAAGAGTGAGCCGAAATGGGCAACAACAAAGGTGCATGATCGGAGCGAGATTTCAAAATAATTTGTCATCCAGCGCCGAACATGGAGAGCGATGCGCGCGCGTGTTCAAGTTTTAAGCCGGCGCAGCGAAGCAAGCAGGACCCTTACTAGTTATATATATATATGTATTAAAATATATAAATTATTATTTGTCATATTCTGAACTATGGACAATGCATCTTAATGATTAAGATGAATTTTAAAAATTAATAAAACATTGTAAGTTAATGACATTATTTTTATAGTTATCCTTACTTTTAATAAAATTGTTAAAAATCATATAAATTGAGGCAAGTCAAGAATAGCCAAGGCAATTGTGGTGCATACATTCAAATGTGGTGCACATGAACATACACATGCACACACACATTCATATGCGCTGATAGAAAAGTAACAAAATCCCAAATCACTTGAGAGCCACAAAAATCTGAAAAAATATGCATGCGCACATACATACACACATATATATAGTAAGATATCCAATATGCACACATATTCATATCTCAAATATGTTACACATAAGCATGCACCCCAACAATTAAATATCACATTACACCCTAAAATCCTAAAACAGGAAACGAGCTAGACATAAACATTAAACATAAGAATATTTCTAAATCATACATCACGCCACAAGCAAACTGGACATAACATAAAACATAAACATATTTCTAAAATCACGCCACAAGCGTGAGATCGCCGAATTGGCACTTTTTGAAAAAAAGCTTAAAACGAACAAAGCTTAAAAGCTTTGATCATAAGAAAAGCTCTCAACCGAGGTTTGCTCTGCGCAGCAAGAACGATTGAGAAGCAGTTCAGATTTGGAGTTCAAAGTAATAGTTTTGAATAAGATAGACTATAAGTGTGGAAGTGTTTTTGTAACTTTTAACATTGGTTCAATACATATAATAAGGAAATAAACTAAAGACGAAGTCTTTTTATTTTTTTAATCCCACTTGGTCGTGAACTCACAATTGGCGCAGCCGGTAGGATTAGTGAAAAATAAGTGCAAATAAATTAAATTGCGATACTTCATAAAAAAACTAATCAGCCAAAGATCTAATCGTGCAACAAACACAGTTATGGGTGTTTAAATAATTTAAGAACGATGAACAATATAATCAACAACAAAGCAACAAAAAAACAAACCAACATGGCAGTCGTACTAAGTGATGCAGAACTAAACCAGGCATTGTCTCAAATCCGACAAGTGCCCCAGTTCTCAGGAAATAAACAGGAGCTAAGCGCCTTCATCAGGAGGACAGAATTCCTATTACAATTATACCCTACTACAAACCAAATGCAACAAAGTATTATATACGGTGCGATAGAACTGCAAGTCATCGGAGAAGCCCAAAGGATCTCGCAACTATCACATGCCAATAATTGGGGGGAGTTGAAGCGAGCACTCCTCGAAGAATACACCACCCAGACTCCAGTTGAGGAATTACTACGACAACTATACAACACCAGCTATCAAGGAAATCTCCGTAAGTTCATAGAAGAACTAGAACACAAATCATATGTAATAACAAATAAGCTTACTCTAGATAATAATGCAAACAACACAATTGTCTACACCAATGCTATGAACAACACAGTTAAAGATGTTATATAAAGAAAAATACCAGATAGAATTTTTATGATTCTAGCTAGGTACGATATAACAACTAGCCATTTGTTAAAAGTAGCAGCTCAAAAGGAGGGTTTATATGAAAATAGTGTGGTTGAAAAACCCAACGATAATAAATATAATAATTCAAACAAAAACTATCATGGTAAAAAGTATCAAGAAAATTTTAACCAAAGTTCAACACATAGCCCCACTAACCAAGCACCACATAGTCATAACTACCAAACCAATTACAATACAAATAACCCACATCAGAATCAATAAGATTATGGGCAGACATATGCCGAATTTCAACAAAAGTTGCAACAAGGGAAACAACCGAATCCCATGAACTATTCACATAATAGAAACTCTAATGCACAAGCATCCCCTTACAACAACCAACCTCAAAAAAGGCAAAGAGAAAGTAACAGTGTTGTGTCAAAAATGGACACCTCCGAAAATTTTCAAGCAATTGCCTCGGACCAGGAAGAAACAATAACCCATTCATAATTGTTATTATAAGTGTGTTATAGACACTGGGTCAACAATTAATTTAATGAATAAAAATTATTTAAAATTTCCAATTAAAAATACAGAACTTAACGTTCATTCCATCAATGGTAACATTAAATTAACATCAAGCATTACAATAGGAGCATGTAAATTATGTCCATCCAAACAGGAGTTCTTTATACATGAATTTTCAAATCGATATGATTTATTGTTAGGAAGAAATTATTTAGAAGCTTGCAAGGCAAAAATAAATTACAAAGAGGGAGCCGTTACCTTAGGAGAATACACATTCCTATTTAAGTACGACCCCAATATAAATGTAGAAGAAGAGGAGGCACCAGAGTGTCTAGACCCACCTTCGTCGGAAGATTTAGAATTCAATTTCGTGATCAACGAAGAATTAAAAGAGTCCAACGAGTTCCGCTTAGATCATCTTAATGATGAAGAGAAAAGGTGTGTGTCAAAAATTCTCCACAACTATCGAGACATACAGTACCATGAAGGCGACAATTTGACTTTCACTAGTATTGTTAAACATTCGATAATTACAAAACATGAGGACTCAATTTACAAGACACCCTACAAGTATTCCCAAATTCAACATGACGAAATAGACAGACAAGTAAAAAAAATGTTAGAGCAAGGGATAATAAGGAAATCTCAGTCTCCGTATAATTCACCTGTATTAGTAATCCCAAAAAAGTTGGATGCATCAGGTAAACAAAAGTATAGAGTAGTAATAGACTACAGATTTCTAAACGAAATCACTGTTGACGACAAATTTCCTATTCCAATAATGGATGAAATTTTAGATAAACTTGGCCGATGCCAATACTTCACAACTCTTGATTTAGCAAAAGGCTATCACCAGATCCAGATGGATCCTAAATCAATACTTAAGACAGCATTTTCCACTAAACATGGCCACTACGAATATACACGTATGCCATTTGGTCTAAAAAAAAAATGCACCAGCAACGTTTCAACGCTACATGAACAATTTGTTGGAAGATTTAATCTACAAAGATTGTTTAGTCTACTTAGATGACATAATAGTGTATTCCACTTCATTGAAAGAACACATATTGTCACTAAATAAGGTACTTGCCAAACTAAGGGAAGCCAACTTAAAATTGCAATTAGACAAGTGTGAATTTCTAAAAAAGGAAACGGAATTTCTAGGACACATAGTCACAACAGAAGGATTAAAACCTAATCCAAATAAAGTTGAAGCAGTAATGAAATATCCTATTCCAAAGACTCCAAAAGAGATAAAAAAATGTTTAGCTTTGTGTGGATTTTACAGAAAATTCATTCCAAACTTCGCCAACATAGTCAAACCCATGACACTCAAATTAAAGAAAGGAGCCAAAGTAGACATAAAGGATACAGCATATATCTCAGCATTCGAGAAATTAAAATTACTGATAACTTCTGACCCAATTCTTACTCATCCAGATTATGACAAACCATTTTGTCTCACAACGGATGCAAGTAATGTAGCTCTAGGAGCGGTCTTAACACAAAATCATAAGCCTGTTTGTTTTGCCAGCAGAACGCTAAACAAACATGAATTAAATTATTTAGCTATAGAAAAAGAACTATTAGCAGTAGTTTGGGCAACTAAAACTTATAGAAGCTATCTATATGGTAGAAAATTTGAAATCCTAAGCGATCACAAACCATTAGTATGGTTAAACAATATAAAAGAACCGAATATGAAACTCCAACGATGAAAGATCAAATTAAATGAATTTGATTACACAATCAAATACTTACCGGGTAAAGAAAATCATGTCGCAGACGCACTTTCACGTGTGCAAATACATGAAAATCTACTGGGAGAAGAAATGAGTCAAGCAACATGTGCTACCATTCACAGTGCCCAAGAAGATAACCTAAGTTATATTCAAATAAAGGAAAGACCATTAAATTATTATAACAGACAAATCGAACTCATTAAAGGAAACGACAATACGACACAAGTTACTAACTTTTTTCACAAGAAAAACATAAAGATAACATATACAGAAATAACGATTACTAAAGCTAAAGAAATAATTAAAGAATATTTATGTTCAAAAAATAGCGTCTTATACTTTCACAACGACTCCGATTTTCCGATTTTTCAAAACGCATACGTAGAAATAATAAACCCAGAAAGTAAAATTAAAGTAATGAAAAGCTCATCAAAATTAACAGACTTACAAACATACGCAGAATTCAAAGAACAGATACTTAAAAGACATAACGAACTATTACACTCAGGGATAGAAAAGACAATACATTGGTTTAAAGAAAAATTTTATTACCCAGATTATCTGAACCTAATACAAAACATAATAAATGAATGTCACATTTGCAACATTTCAAAAACAGAGCACAGAAGTACCAAGTTAGTGTACGACTTAACCCCAGAAACAAATAACATTAGGGAAAAGTATGTAATGGATTTTTATTTAGTTGACCATAAACAATTTCTATCATGCATAGATATTTATTCAAAATTTGCAACATTAATTGAAGTTAACAGCCGAGATTGGTTAGAAACAAAAAGAGCTATATTAAAAGTTTTCGATTTAATGGGAAAACCAACAGAAATCAAAGCAGACAAAGATTCAGCATTTATATATGCTGCACTACAACAATGGTTAGCAACAGAAAACGTAAAAATCAATATAACAACAAGTAAAAACGGAATAGCAGATATAGAAAGATTTCATAAAACAATCAATGAAAAATTACGAATTATAAGCAGTGACAATAACATAGAAAATAAACAAACCAGATTTGAAATTATATTATACACTTATAATCATAAAACCAAACACAATACAACAAACAGAACACCCGCAGATATATTTATGTACTCAGGGACACCAAAGTATGACACACAAGACAGGAAAAAGAAACAAATTGAAAAATTGAATGAATCAAGGGAAGAATTTGAAATAGATACAAAATATAGATCTTCACCATTAGTTAAAACAAAAATAACCAATCCATTCAAACAGACAGGTCAGTTAAGACAAATAAACGAGAAGCACTTTGAAGAAACCAAGAGGTAGAAAAGTCACCCATTACAAATCAAAGTTTAAGAAGAAAAAGAAAACTAATACAAGTAAATACATTAATTACAGAGAACCAGCTAATGAAGGGAATTCTAATAATAATAACAATGCTAACCGTAACAATTAACGGACAAAGTATCGAAATACACCCCATAAAAGCAAACAACGGCTACCTAATATTTAAAACAAGAACACTGGACATACCAACTAATTTTGAATACCATTATCTAACTGTAAATTTAACAAAAATAGAAAAGGTCGACAATAACTTATTAATACAAACAAACGATTACGAAAATTCAACTAAAATAAATTATCTTATTGAAAAACTAAACAGGGAAATGAACGGGATAACAATCATTAAAAGACAAAAGAGAGGACTAATAAAATTAGTAGGCAAAACATACAAATACTTATTCGGAACATTAGACACAGATGACAGAGACGAACTAGAACAGAAGATAAGTAACTTAGCAGAAAATAGCGTTCAAGCTAATGAACTAAACAAGATAATCGAAACAATTAACAAAGCAATTGAACACATTTAAAACAAAAGAAGAAAAACACAAGAAATTTGATTTACTAATTTTCAATTTGGAACATTAATAAAAAGGATTACTTATTGCATGTTACACCAGAGAAAATTCTTAATATTAAAACATCAACTTTGTTAAAAAATGATACAAAAGAAATTTACATAATATCACATATTCCAAAAGCAATTAGTAAAACACCCATTTTCGAAATAATACCCTACCCAGATGAGAACGATAATATTTTAACAGAAAACATTCAAGAAAAATATTTTATAAATAATAAAAAAGTATATGGCACAATTACAAAAAAAACAAATATTGAATAATTGCATAATAGGCATTGTAAAGCAAATCAAATGTAAATATACCAAAACAATTAAAAATTTTCAAACAAATTATATAGAACCAAACATAATCCTAACATGGAATTTACCAGAATCAATTGTGAATCAAAATTGTATGAATAATGAAATTAAGATAAAAGGAAACAATATTATAAAAATCTATAATTGTGAAATACAAATTAGCGAGATATCAATATCTAATTCAAGACAAGATTTTACACAAAACATTTATGTCAGCAATAACGTAACAAAACTCGAACCATTGTCATATATTCAATTTAAGGAATTAATTTTGGAACATACAAAATATTATAATACATTCCAAATAATAGCCTTGACATCATTAACCATTACCATATTAAGCATATTATTGTACTTAATTTATAAGTTCAAAAGTTTACCCAGAACACTTATTGTTAAGTATAGAAAACCTAAAGAACAAGAAATAATCAATGATCAAATAGAATTACCAATAGTCGAACAAGATCAACCCGCACTGTATCCCAAGATAGGTGCAGTCTAACGTAACGCAAATTTTTTTAGTGTGGGCGAGTAAGATATCCAATATGCACACATATTCATATCTCAAATATGTTACACATAAGCATGCACCCCAACAATTAAATATCACATTACACCCTAAAATCCTAAAACAGGAAACGAGCTAGACATAAACATTAAACATAAGAATATTTCTAAATCATACATCACGCCACAAGCAAACTGGACATAAACATAAAACATAAACATATTTCTAAAATCACGCCACAAGCGTGAGATCGCCGAATTGGCACTTTTTGAAAGAAAGCTTAAAACGAACAAAGCTTAAAAGCTTTGATCATAAGAAAAGCTCTCAACCGAGGTTTGCTCTGCGCAGCAAGAACGATTGAGAAGTAGTTCAGATTTGGAGTTCAAAGTAATAGTTTTCAATAAGATAGACTATAAGTGTGGAAGTGTTTTTGTAACTTTTAACATTGGTTCAATACATATAATAAAGAAATAAACTAAAGACGAAGTCTTTTTATATTTTCTTTATCCCACTTGGTCGTGAACTCATAATTATATGAGTATGTAGGTATACATTCGCCCTAATGATTTTTGCTTCATTTGAGCTCGGAGCCACCAAATACAGAAAACATGCACATGTGTTGTTGTTGTTCAGTCTCTGCTGCTGCTATCCCCCTTCCACAATATACAGCCGCTCAAAGCAAACAGCATACAGAAAAATATATACACCTAATGGCGATCTTGTCGCTGACATACAGACTTATACACAGCATATTCTGGCACTCCGTCTGTACCGAGTCAAGCACCGGCGCATGAATGACTTGCACCGTTCATCTCTTATTACATTTAACGGCAAATCATCTTCATCAGTCCATTTATCATTAGAATAAATTAACAAATTCCAGCACTTTTTTATAGCATTAGATGAAACTTTACCCCATGCATTAGAAAGCAAACAAACTGCATCCACAAGTTAAATGCATTTATTTTGCTCTCCATACTTTGGCCTTCACTCCCGATTAAATGAGCCAAGAGACTTTTTTTGTAGTAGAGTTTTGTTAAGTTTATAACATTTTGGTCCATTGGCTGAAGAATAGCAGTGCAGTTGGGTGGAAAGCACATGATGGAGATCATTCCGTCGTCACTTTTTAAGTTGCCGTCTTTTGGATGGCAGGGTGCGTTATCCAAAAGCAGCAGCGCTTTCTTTGGAAGATTTTTTGAAGAAAGGAATGATCTCACCTGAAAAAATTTAATAAAAGATAGGGTCCATATTTGATTACCTGAATTTAATTTTTATACGTACCTCAGGAACAAACACATCGTGAAACCATTCTTCAAAAAATCTATATGTCATCCATGCATTTTTGTTGGCCTTGTACACGACCGGTAAGCTCCCATAATTTTTAAATGCTCTGGGATTCAATGCTTTGCCGATAACTAGTGGTTTAACTTTGTGCATACCAGAAGCATTGGTGCAAGCCAGAAATGTTATGCGCTCCTTGCTTACTTTGCGACCAGGTGCAGTTGCTTCATTGGCGCTAACAAGTGTTTTATTTGGCAGCACTTTATAAAATAATCCGGATTCATCAGCATTATAGATCTGATCTGCAGTTAAATCGAGCACTTTGACTCTCTCTCTGAACTCCTTCAAAAACGGGTCTACAAGCATTGGCCTATTCGACAATTTCTCTCCGCAAACTTTTAGCAAGCGAATCCCGTGACGTTTTTTAAAATTTGAAAACCAACCGTTACTCGCGGTGAATTTACTTGACTTGTCTTCAAGTCTGCTATGCAATTGGCGCGCCTTTGCCTTTACAATTTCTACAGAAATAGGCAAATTACGCTCTCTTTGTTTAAGAAACCACGAGTACAATGATTTTTCCATTTTAGCATATTGGCAAGCTCTAATTGCAACACGCTTTCCTGGCCCGGATTCCGCATTTGCGATGAACTTTCTTAGTGCAGCTTCATTACTTTTAATCCTAGTTACTGTAGATTTATGCACATGATATTCCCGGCATATAGATTTAATAACAGTGCCACTATCCAGTTTACGTAGGATTTCACATTTTTGTGCAATTTTAAGTTTATTTATATGTTTAACAATTGGCATATTGTACGCAGCACGAGTGAATCAACCGATCGCGAAAAAAATTCCATCAAACTGAATGCGCGCAGGAACCATTCATACATATGTCGGAGAACGTAGGAATTTAAGTACAGTAATAAGAATATTGTATGTGTTAAAGTTGTAAGCAAAATGAATAGAGAAAAATAAAACAACCGTTAAAGTCGTCTTGTCTTCTTTGTATCACCGAGAGTCGGTGAGAGGACTAACTGTTAACTCTCTCACTGAGTGTGACCCGTGCCTATGTTGTTGGTGTGTTGCTTCTTCTTGCTAGTTCATTCTGTAGAAACTAAAACATACGATTTCCTTAGGGAGTTGCGTTAAACAAGGTACATTTTTTTTGGAAGTTGCGTTAACAGAGTCTACAATGTTAAGAATTCGGGTGTTGCAATTATCGAGGAGTTGCGTGTATCGAGGGTTGCGTTGAGCGAGGGCGTACTGTATGAGTTTTCCTATACCATAAGCAGATGAATTTTGTTTCAAATTTTCGATAACTATTATGGTTTCCGATATACACATGCAATCGATTACTAAAAAATCTGGAATTTGGAAAATGAAAAAATGGCGGTTTAAATAATGGGTAACTATAGAACTTTTCTGAAAATATCGCCGAAATCGGTTGAGAAACACCAGAGATATCAAAGATTAAAGTTTAGTCACAGATGCATACAGACAATGACTGTGCGCGTTAAGTATAGGGTTCGGGGTATCTCCTAGTCGGGAGATCTCGACTAGAGCCTTCTTACTTGTTTAGTTACGTAAATGGTCTGCAAAATTTGCGATCGGCTCACTGCTTTCAGCAGCCGAATGCTGGTGGCTCCTCCGCAAATTGGACCAATTAGGCTAGTGGATTTTTTGCGTTTGACTCTTCTATGTAGAAAAGCGTATTTCCACTGCTCCGTTTCCGTAAATTTTAAAAGTAACTGACGAAAGCTGTTTCCATTGCTATGTTACTGAACCTCCGTAAATAAATCAGCTGTTCGGTTTGTTTTGCTTTGTATTTTCTGCAAAAAAAAAAGTGAGAAAAACTAACCGAAATAAGTAACAGCGTGTTGCCAACTTTTATGGCTTATTTTTAATGCCTACAAGCATTTTTTCTTGCATTGCAGACGCAGTACAAGTTAATTTTCCTATTTACGTGGGAGTTGTTCTGAACTGCCTTAAGTGCAACAAAATTATCCGCCCACAGTTTTAAAAGCAATCCTTTGAACCTTGGCACCCAGTTCAATTGTTTCATACAATAGTTCATAAAAAAACAGAATTTTTAATTCAATTTTGAATATTGCTATATATTGCGCCTACATATTCACAATTTCTGCTATTCACAATCATCTGTTTTGCAACTGTTACATTAAAAGGGCCCATTAACAGCTATGTTTTATCGAACAAGTGTTCAAATGAACCAGTTCCTCTTCAGTTATTCTTCAGTTAATATTTACGGTCAGTTTTACTTCAGTTAATTCCTTATGGGAAAATACACGCAAACTGAACCTCAGTTACTGTTAACAAACATAACTGAGAATAACTGAGCAGTGGAAATACGCTATATGTGTATACATATATATATATATATATATATATATATTTTTATATATATATTTTTTAATATATACAAATGCAAACAAAGCCGGCGCCCGAAATACGTACAAGGAGACAGGCCGCTGCCGGACCTGCGTCGCGGCGAATTCGCATGCTGTTTTAACTATGAAACGAAGTAAAAATCAGTATAAACAATGTTGATTCAACTAAAAACATAGTTGAACAGCAAAATTAACATGAAACGTATTTACTTTTAAGTGCCTGCACCTTAAAACAAAATTCGTAAACTTCAAAATGCATGATAATTTTAACGTTGAACCATATTTAATCCAACGATGCGCGCATTATCAAATATTAAAATTTAAAAATAAATGTCTGTTTTAATAAATTATATTTAATTCTAAAACTCTTCATATTTAGATTTACTATGTTCCGCATTCAAGTCAAAGAGCTGGCAATTTGTTCCCGCACCGAAGCTATTCCGTTTTAAGTAGGGTTGCCATCCGTCCTGGAATTCCGGGACATGTCCCGCTTTTGCAGGTAATGTCCCGGTGTCCCGACCCGACACGAAATTGTCCCGGTTTTTATTGTTTCGATCAAAAAAATCGGCATTTTGACAAAAAGCGATAAAAAGCAACTCAAAAGAACAAGTTCGCAATTTTGAGTCAAATTGGTGAACTGATTTACTAGTGAACTTTCCCGCAATTTTATCAGAAGTTAAAAAGTGAACAAAGCGTCGCAGTGCTTTGCGAAAAAATCTTCTAAAAAAAAGTGTCAAGTTGTTTAAAATTGTAAGTTAAATGTTTTAATAAACACAGTGATGTTCTTAACAAAATCATTCTACAGGTTATAGGTCGCAATGCCACCAATGCCGAAGGCTGAAAAACGCAAGTGCATGTTAACAGAGGAGCACGCAATACAATTCCCCTGTTTTTGAATGGGTAAGCGTGGTAATGTAAACGAAGGTTTTTGTGAAATTTGTCAAGTGAATATTAGTGTAGCATATGAAGGTGTGTATCATTTTGTGATTTTCTAATAGCCTATTTCCATTGCTCCGTTTCCGTAAATTTTAACAGTAACTGACGAAAGCTGTTTCCATTGCTCTGTTAACTGAACCTCCGTAAATAAATCAGCTGTTCGGTTTGTTTTGCTTTGTATTTTCTGCAAAAAAAAGTGAGAAAAACTAACCGAAATTGTACATTGCAAATAAGTAACAGCGTGCTGCCAACTTTTATGGCTTATTTTTAATGCCTACAAGCATTTTTGCTTGCATTGCAGACGCAGTATTACATATATATGTACGTAATAGTTATACTAAGCTGCCATAAGTGCAACAAAATTATCCGCCCAAAGTTTTAAAAGCAATCCTTTGAAACTTTGCTCCCAGTTCAATTGCTTCCTACAATAATTCATCAAAAAACAAAATTTTTAATTACTTTTTGAATATTACAAATATTGCGCCTACCTATTCACAATTTCTGCTATTCACAATCATCTGTTTTGCGACTGTTACATTAAAAGTGCCCATTAACAGCTATGTTTTATCGAACAAGTGTTCAAATGAACCAGTTCCTCTTCAGTTATTCTTCAGTAAATATTTACGGTCAGTTTTATTCTTTATGGGAGAATACATGCAAACTGAACCTCAGTTACTGTTAACTAACATTACTGAGCAGTGGAAATACGCTATAAGTGCTTAGTGTATAGCGTATACATTTTATTGTGGTTCGTTAGTAAATCTTTAATAAACTGAATATTGCTATCTATGAATGTAGGTATATTTCTTTTGTTATCAATATTGATATGATCACGGCTTACCACCTACTATTAAAGCTTATGTTTATATATGCTTATTTTGACACTAAAATTTATATTTAGATTTGATAATAACTAGCTATAACTACTCACATATTTAGATGTACACTCAACTAAAGTAATAATGAACACATCGATCATTCCAATGAGTCTTTTATTGAAATGCCGAATTATTAATCTTAATTTTAGAAAATTAATTATATGAAGAAAAGTTCGAAAATGAAGATCTTTTAATTTCTACAATTTATCCGTCTTGTAGTTATGCCGAAACTTCCTAAGATGCCATAAAGGATTAACAGCCGTTTTAGAAACTTGATACAAAATAATGAAATTACTGTACGCGTTAAGTATTGGGTTCGGGGTATCTCCTAGTCGGTAAATCTCGACTATAGTCTTCTTACTTGTTAAACTTTGATACCGAAGGTCTCATAGTATATTGGTTTAGTGCAATGTCCGTCATGGTGTCCCTTTGTCCGTCTGTATGAACGCAACTTTTTTCGACACCCGTAAAGCTAGAGACTTGAAACTTTGCAATTATGTTTGTCAATGGGCTAGTCACATAAAGTGTCAAGATTGGTGCCACGCCTACTAGGAGGCTGGGAAATCGATAAATTCGATTACTGAAAACCGATAAAACCAAATATTTCTCACATTCTTACAGATTGAATTTCCAAAATTTGCATGCAGATAGCTAGGCATGTCCCTGAAAAAACAGCATCAAAATTTTGGATGCCAAGCCCATTCCTTCCGTCCCTATCATCCCTGCTCCTTAAAATTGGAAACGCCTATAGTTTTCACATATTTTGGGCTAGAGCCACCAAATTTTGTGTCAATCTAGATATTGACGTTCCCCAAAAAAAATGCATACAAATTCTGGATGCCACGCCCCCTGATTCCACCCCCATCCCGCAATTCTCCTTGAAATTGGAAACGCCAATAATTGTCACATTTTTTAGGCCAGAGCCACCAAATTTAGTGTCAAGATTAGTGGTGAAGTTTTCCCACATAAACTGCATCAAAAATTTGGATGCCACGCCCACACCTTCCGCCCCCCACCCTCCGCCGTTGTTAAAACGGTTATGAGTGTATCTTCCACATTTTTTGAACTAGAGCCAAATTTGGTAGGAAGATATATGGTGACATCTACAAAAGATCTGCATCAAAAATTTCGATGCCACGCCCACATCTGCCGCCTACCATTTAAAATTTCGATATCTCTTACAGTTTTTGAGCTAGAGCCCCCAAATTCGGAAGAATGCTAGAAGGCAACATCTACCAAAGATCTGCATCCAAATTTTGGATGCCACGCCCACCCAAGCCACCCGCCTTACAAAATTAGAATCGGCTGTATCTTTAACTGTTTTTGAGCTAAAGCCACCAAACTTGGTAGGAAGATAAATGGTGACAATTAAAAAGATTTGATTTAAAAATTTGGATGCCACGCCTACCTCAGCCGCCCACCTTATAAATTTGGGAGTTAAGTTATCTTCCACACTTTTTGAGCTAAGGTTACCAAATTTGATAACATGATAGCTGGCGATGATTACCACCCGTCCCACTAATTTGCAAGCAGACTCCTTACCATCCGTTCTTTTACTGGTATCAAAGTATTCCGCAGTCGGTTCCGTCCGACTGCAACGTTTTTACTTGGAACGAATTTTTGTTATCGTTTATTATTATTATAATGCACGCTGTGTTTGTATGTAAGTTTGGATTGCGCGCGTTTTGCTTTTTTTTATATGTGTGACGTAGGAAATTAATTTATATTCATATCACAGAACATGGGCGATGTATAAGACATAGGTGGAGACGAAAGTTGAGCACATGCATACAAAGTGCCTTATGGGTTCCCCAAGATGCTAAAGATGTTGTATATCTCTTGCTCCAACTTATAGACTTTCATGAACTATGAATGTTTTTGATTAAATTGAAGTTGATGGAGTGCTGTAGAGTTATTAAAGCGTTGATGGAAAGAATGTGCAGCGTCTGGCTTGAATGTTGAAGCGGCGGCATCAGCATCCCATCTTCTCATATTGATACTTTAATTGATAATTAATTTAACTTAAGCTGATTAAATTTAAGCTTTGGCCTTAAACACATAACAAAACGTTAAAACTAGAGCTTATAACTTTATTTTCAGGCAGCCCTGTCTACATTCATTAAAGACTGCTTTCAGGTGGACCCGGTATATTCGTTGCAGTAGGCTACTCCCTTAGCAACTTTATATAAAATGTACAAAGCGTCGATGCAAAAGTAATTTCGAAATATCAAGCCCCAAGTTCTCAGGCACATATGAAGTTTCACTCAAAGTCACTCATGCATGAAGTCAAACGCCAAACGTCGAACATCGAAGTTTGAAACTCGACCGTCGAATGTTAAGCGACAGTCGCACAACAATCAAAAAGCGTATTGAAGTCAAAGGCGCCGTAAGGCACAGGGGCCAGACAGTAAGACAGACAGCAACTGGCAACTGGGCGCCAAAGCCATGCTCCATTATTGGCACTGGGTTTGGGAACAAGGCAATGCAATAACTTTCCAAACTGACGCCATATCCTTTGGGGTCACTTTTTTTAAACCAGAAAATAATTTTTTGTTTTTTACCTTTTGCCATTGAAAAGGGGAAATTGGTATAAAGGTTTTATGAAAATATATTTAACGGGTAGAAGTTAGCTTATCCGACCCCATTTAGTACATATATTCTTGTGCAGAAAGAAAGGACTATTCGATTTGGCCATGCTTGTATATCTGTCCGTCTGATCATCTCTCCAGTCTGTAAGAACGCGGAGATCTCGGATATATACTATACTATACAAGCACGCTCTATGACAGTTACTTTCTGTACACGTGTGCGCACAAAAACGAACATACAAAAAATTACGCGTAATGTCCGACCTCAGGGTATATTTTAGTCCAGGTTTCTTGACTGGAGCCATATTACTTGTTTTAATTTACTTCTAGTTGTATGTATTCGTCTTAGCAAAAGGAACTTAACGCATGAGCTCTTACTGTCTGTATAAAAAGGGTAGAATCGGCAAAGTGTTTTTGTGCAATACATATAGGTAAATCATTGGATGGAAACGCATTAAGACTTTGGAGATAATTACGATGCTGTTAAAAAAATATGCAAACTTGAGAAAAACTCCCGTTTAAAAAATTCGTTAGATTGGGGGCGGCAGTTGTAGGCGTAGTATCATTATTTTAATGCAGATCTTTGAGGACGTCGCAAGCTATCTTCCCACCAAATTTGTTGCCCCTAGGTATTTAATGTAGGAATTATATGTGTATTAGCGGCTTGCACCCCAAAGTGTGTCGACTTGTTATAGATTTCACAGCCCCCAGTGGGCGTAGCGCTCCAATCATGACACATTGTCTGACAAACACATGGACAAAGATATTTGCAAAGTTTCACGTCTACCTTTAAAGGTGTGGAAAAAAAATTTCGTTCACACAGAAGGACACCATACGAAGCCAATATACTCCTTACCTTTGGTATCAATACAACTTTGGCAATACAACTTAACTATAAACATATGCACATTTAATGTGTGGTCTGGTGTGGTTATTAAGCAATTTTCTGAAAGTTCACAGGATGAACCCCTTTTAAACGAGTTCTTGTGAATTCCCAAACATTTATTACAAACCGCCGATTGTCTAGTGATTATGTCGACAACTTTGTAGGCGTTTAAATCTTTCTCAATTCGAACCGTACTTATGTATGCTCCATTTAGCGATCTTAATATTTTAGCCTGCAGGATCCTAAGGTGGGATTTTGCTGCGATACCGTAAACACCCAATTCTTTTTTTACACTGTCTTTTTTCTAAACGGATTTGATTTAACACTGTTTAAAAATAAAATTTTGTTTTAATTTTGAACACGAATTTATTTAATTAAGCATTTTGTCTAAAACTATTTTGTATAATATATATATAAATCACTAATATAGAGAAAATCCCTTTTAGTGGATACAAGAAAACTTACTGGTCAGAGCAATAGTAAATACAAGTGAAAACGTTGCAGTCGGACGCAACCGACTGCAGAATACTTCGAAACCAGTAAAAGAACGAATGGTTAGGAGTCTGCTTGCAAGGAGAGAATGCAGGGGCGGAAGGCGTGGGCCGGGTTGTAAACATCGCCAGCTATCATGCTACCACATTTTTTGACTTAAGCTCAAAAACTGTGGAAGATAACTAAACTTAACAATTTAAAAGGTGGGCGGCATAGGTGGGTGTGGCATCCAAATATTTGAATCAAATCTTTTTAACTGTCCACATCTATCTTCCTGTCAAGTTTGTTGGCTCTAGCTCAAGATACATGCAGCCGATTCCGATTTTAAAACATGGGCGGCGGAGGTAGGCGTGGCATCCAAGTTTTGAATGCAGTTTTCTGGACAAAGTCATTACCTATCTTAACTCAAAATTTGCTCAAAAACTGTAATATCTGCAGGCGTTTTCAATTTCAAGGAGCAGGGAGGCTAGGGCGTATGAAGTAGGCGTGGCATCCAAAATTTTCATGAAAATTTGGTAACTGAAGCTGTGACAAATATATGGTTTTATCGGTTTTCAGTTATCAATGTTATCGGTTTCCCTGCCTCCTAGTTTGCGTTTCAAGCCGTTCATGCCACTTTATCTGTCTGGCCTATAGACAAACACATTTTCAAAGTTGCAGGTCTAGCTTAAATGTTGTCGGAGAAACGCGCGTTCATACGGACAGACGGACATTGCACAAAACCAATATACTAGGATTCCTTCGGTATCAAAGTGTAAAAACTCTCGTCTCGAAACATATTTAGCAGAAGAAGAGCCATTTCTTGCCTTATTTGACAATTAAGAAGTTATAATTTTTCAGATAAACTACCCCAGCAACTAACTGGTTCTAATTTGCGAGGGTCCACTGTATATGCACTTATTTAATAGAGTTCTGGCATAAGCCTCCAAAATTTTTAAAACAAATTTTTAAATATATTTGTATACTCTGATACCGAAGATAAAGACTATACTGGCTTTGTGCAATGTCCGTCATGTTGTCTGTCCGCATGTAGGAACGCAAGTTTTATCGACACACGTAAAGATATAGACTTGAAACTTTGCAATTATATTTGGTTTTTGACGGGCCAGATGAAGTATCAACATTGGGTTGCTACGGTGGCCTGGAAATTTATTTAATCGATAGCTGAAATCCAATAAAACCATATATTTGCCACATTTTTACAGTAAGAGTTACCAAATTTAACAGGTCAATGGGTAGTAGCGTCCCTCTAAAAACAGCATCATAAATGGGGGTGATATGCCTACACATTCCGCTCCCATCCATCCTGCTATTTGAAATCGGCCTATAGCTTCCACATTTTGCTGGCTAGATACACCTGGCTTGGTACCAATATACATATGTATGTTATGAAGTTCTCCAAAAAAAATGCTTCAGTATTTTGAATGCCACGCCCACTCCTTCCACTTCAGCCGCCCCGCCGCCATGCAAAATCGGAATCGGGAATGGGGAAAAGAGTTATAATGGTTTTGTGCAAAACCATGTAACAGGCACAAGGAAGCATATATTCTTGATCAGCATCAAAAGTCGAGCCGTTATAGCCACGTCCGTCTGTCCGTATGTATGAACGCTTCGATCTCAGAGACCAACATAAAAGCTCATTTAAGTCCTAGGCAGTACAAGTTTGTTTCCGATTTTCGATAACTATTTCCGTTTCCGATATACACATGTGACCGATAAAATAAAAATGTCGTTTATCGAAAATATGAAACACGTTTTGGAAACTTGCTACAAAATAATGAAAATCTGTGAAAATTTTATCTAAATTGGTTGAGAAACACCAGAGATATCGAAGATTGAATATTAGTCACAGAAGCATGCAGACAATGACTGTGCGCGTTAAGTATCTCCCATCGGGAAATCTCGACTAGAACCTTCTTACTTGATTTTAATTTGTCTAATAACATATACATAGAACTACATTAATTCAGTGTCGATTAAGACCTTTTTCGCTAAATTAGTTCGGTACAATTTGTGATATCAGGGTCACGGTGGGAACAAATTTTTTTAGGAGCTTTTTGAACAGCTCCGTGTGATAAAAATTTTGTTTACAATACTAATTAATATAAATGCAAAAAAAAATTATTGAAATAGGTCTTATCGTTATCTTTCTATGATTAAAAAAAAATAAAAACATAACAGCGAAAAGACCGCTGGCTAAGTCAATGAATCTCCTTGAAGTATGTAAATTGAACACTAGGACAAGTGAGCAAGGAGTTGACAACGAGTTTGCGGGCTAAATGTTTTTACAAACGTTCTGGCAAAGACAGGTGTTGTTAAGGGCTGTCATTTATTATTAAGTTAAGGCAGCTGGCAACGGCGCCTCCAAAAACAACAGTTACAATGCCACTTGTATTCAAAAACGGAAATGAAAACAAAAAAGACTCCAAGTTCCGTGTAGGGTGCGAGACGATAAGACACAGAAACCTCAAACTGCACTCGAGTGAAAATGGAAAGTGGCAATGTGGCTTCTTTCTCAATTCTTTCTCTCTCTCCATATATATCTAGTCGCTGTTTCAGCCATGTTCTGTTGTTGCTAAATTTGATTGCGTTGCTTTTGTGAGTTTACAGGTGTTCTTGTGCGTGGAGCCCCGGGTGTGGCATAAATAATTTGCACTCAACGGGTAACACAAATAACATCCAATGTCGACGCTTCTAAAAATAAGAGATATGAGCATGGGTTCTTTGTTCTTCTGTTGTTCCTGCTTAACAATTTATAGTACATTTTCAACTGCAAGGCCACGTCCTTCTGGCCTTAAAGCTTTTTTTTTGTGATATTTTCCTTTATCTACGGATATGCTAAAATTTGCTTTGATATTGTTATTAAGTTGTTAGCATATATAAATAATTTGTGGGTGAATGCAACAACGCCTGGTGCAAACCGCGCGGTTTAAAAAAAATATAAATACGTTTTTGCGTTTATGTTCTAAACAGTTTAAATAATTCAAAACAAATACTTATCACCTTTTCGATCTATTTATAACTTAAACTAATTAAAGTTGAATGAGTTTACGTTCTGAATAGTTTAAATAGTTTAAAAACAAATACGTGTCACGTATTCAACTTATTAAAGTTTGGCGCACAAGAAAAGAAAAATCAAAATGTACCCCAAATTGTATCTATATATTTATTAATATATTGTATTATTGAAGCATAATAACTTTAACATCTAACCGACTTTGGCATAATCTGTATATGGTGAATGTAGTAGTTTGTAATAACACTCTTTACCGATGTAGAAGAAAATATTTGTATTTTATGCTTATTTGATGTATTTTAATAAATCATTTTGTCGAATTGTATAAGCCAATTTTTTATTTTTATTTATTTATTGATTAATCCTAGTGCTACAAGTAAATTTAAACAAGAGCTTTGTACTAATTTTTCTTGCGTGCAATGGTGAGATTCTATGTTCGTAATTATTAGGATTTATGCGCAGATAATAAAACAGAATATACTTATATTTCAATATGCAATTTAATTTATATATTTAAAGTCTTTTCAATGTGCACAGCTTGTCGCTTTCATATACAGAAAAACAATGAACAACAAGTAAGAAAGCTCTAGTCAAGATTTCCCGACTAGGAGATACACTGAGCCCTATATTTATCGCACAGCCATTGTCTGTATTTATCTGTGACCAAACATCAACCTTCGATATATCTGGTGTTTCTTAACCGATTTCGATGAAATTTTCACAGATTATTATATCAATATCAATATATCAATATCTAAAACAAATTACACATTTTCCAAATTTAAGATTTTATTGTTATCGATCACATGTGAAAATCTGAAACAAACTTGTTTTGCGTAGGATTAAGACAAACAAGTAAGACTAGGAGGTACCCCGAACCCTATACTTAACGCGTACAGTCATTGTCTGAATGCATCTGTGACTAAACTTCAATCTTCGATATCTCTGGTGTTTTTCAACCGAATTCGATGAAACTGTCACAGATTTTTATTATCTAATATATAAAATTTTCGTGTCACAAATTTTGTTGCTAAACTCCTCCGAAATGGCTCGACCGATTTTCGTGTAATTTAGTGTGCTTATCGGTTAGGTCTGCGCATCGGCCAACATCTATTTTTCATCCCAATCAGACCACTCCTTCGGGTACCTTCCAAACACCAACCTTTTTTTTTTTTTTTTGGGGAAGTACCTGAGAGATTTGTCTGAGCTTGTCAAGATTTGGTATGCATTACTTTCATACACGCCTCTATGTCTTGACCAAGTTTCGTTCAGCCGACCCGGCAAACGTTGTTTTCCCATGTATATTACTTCTAGGAAACATTTTTTTAGTTCAATAAAAATAACTAAAATAATCTACTATAAGTATGTGGGGATTTACTTATAATCGAAAGCACATAAAATTCCATGAAAATCGGTCGAGCCATTTCGGAGAAGTTCAATTACAACAAGAAGGCTCTAGTCGAGATTTCCCGACTAGGAGATACCCCGAACCCTGTACATAGCGCGTACAGTCATTGTCTGTATGCATCTGTGACTAAACTTCAATCTTCGATATCTCTGGTGTTTCTAAACCGATTTCGATGAAATTTTCAGAAAAGTTCTATCGTTACCCATTATTTTAAACCCCATTTTTACATTTCTCAAATTCAAGAAATTTTCGTAATCGATTCCATGTGTACATCGAAAACGGAAATAGTTATCGCAAATCGGAAACAAACTTGTACTGCCAAGGACTTAGATGAGCTTATGTGCAAAATCTGAAGTCTCTAGGTCTTATAGTCTCTAGATGCGCGTTCTACAGCCAACGGACATGGCTATATCAACTCGGCTGTTGATGCTGATCAAGAATATACATACTTTATAGTGTCGGAGATGCTTTCTTCTGCCTGTTACATTTTACATTTTACATACTTTTGCCAAATTAGTTTTGCTGTTCCGATCAGAAGGACAAGGAATTTTCTACCAATTGCTCGTCAAGCTTGTCACTCTAACTATGCTAATCATAACCCTTTTCGGATTTTATGTTCAAACTATAACGAATTTTCCCACTTAATTAACGGTGTCACTTCTATTAGTTCTTTTAAAAAGTTAGTCTTATGTCATTTGTCTACGTTTTCGCGATCTACGTAACCATACGCTATGCGGTATGCCCCTCGGTCGGTTGGGCGGGAGGTTGGTTGCTTTTTGCTTGGGTCCGCGCGTTAACAAGCCGGTGCTTGGTATCGTTGGGCCACTTGAATGTACTGTTTTTCTTAGTACATCTACGTCCAATAATAATAACATATTTCCCAATGTACATACACAATATGAAAATCATAATTGGCTGGCAGAAAGAGCGATTTTGGCAGCAAAAAATGTGGACGTCAATGGGTTAATTTAAAAGATACAACAGATGTTGCCTGGGGACTTGGTGTCATACAAATCTATCGATGCAGTTTGCGATACCAACGAAACTGTGAATTGAAGCCATAATGTTGAATAGAAAGTTTCAAGGCAAAAATGTGGTGCAGCCACGAATCCCTATGATTAATACAGATGTGTCAATTGAATTCAAACGCAATCAATTCCCAATTAGATAGGCATTCGCTATGACAATCAATAAGGCCAAATTTCTCAATGTCCAGTTAAACTTGGAATAAGTTAACTTCAGAATAACTTTTATGCTCGATCTATACTGCAGTTATCCAATTTAGTTTTCTCAAAGCTAAATTAACCCATCATCGGTATATCACTATCGCCGAACGATGCTGCCAACCTTAACGGGGATTCAGCTGTTCTTTTGGTTTTGTTTTTGCCTGTGTTGCACATCAAAATGTATATATAATAACTTTCTATGAGCCCTGTTGTAAACGGCAACGACGGAAAAACATTTTAGTTGTTGAGGAGCATGTGTTTGTGGACCTAGAAGACTCAAAAAAGAATTTTGAAAATTTGCTTCATATAAAAAAAAAAATAAACAATGCAAGTGTCAGCTTTAGTCAGCTGTTCGCCTTACGATGATTGTATTGATATTTATATATCGTTACTTAGCATCGGTATCAGTAGTAACCGGACCTCCATGCATCGGATAAGTAAGTGCTAACCGAACATTGAGAAACTCAAATTCGACTAAACTTAGAGTAAGTTGACTTACCGGACATTGAGAAGTTGGGCCTAAGTCACAAGGCCAGACATTGTCTGTATGTGACTTAGTTTTGGAAACACCATGCTTTTCACACGGACAACTATATGTGGCATGTTCTCGCGTGGGAAAACCATTTAGTTTGTTTTGCGTTGGCTAATGACGGACTAACCAAGAATATTGTACACTCTATTGCGCTGAGAGATTAATCTTTATTGTTAAGGAATCATATAATTGATAAGTAAATACCCGCATACTTATAGTAGATAGTTATTTATATTGAATTGAAAACAAAACAGCGTTTGCCGGGTCACCGGCACGTTTCCAAAACGTGTTTTAAATTTTCCAAATTCAAAATTTTAATGTTATCAATCACATGTGTATAGCGGAAACGGAAATAGTTATCGAAAATCGGAAACAAGCTTGAATTGCCTAGGACTTAGATGAGCTTATGTTCGAAATCTGAAGTGTCTAGCGCTTATAGTCTCTGAGCAGAGACAATACACTTATCTAGACTGGACTTCCATCTCTTTTGAAAACTGCTTGCTTGGAAACAAATGCGGGCACGATTGTGTGTAAGCAAACAGATTGTCTTTGTTTCGAAGCGCAAAGCAATATACCGATAACAAAGAAGAATAACCGTGTAAGTTTGCCAGCTGCCAACTGCTGCACGCCTGGCTAGCTTTGCCTGTTTAATATGGTCTTTGTACATTTGTTTCATTTTTGCCTTCGCTAGCTTCGCCGAGATTTTCGTAACTTAGTTTTTCCTCAATGCCCTTGAATATGCAAGTGTGTGTATACAAAAACCATAAAAATGAAAGGGTCAAGTATAAAAACATTATTCGTAAAGACATGGCCAAAACGACTCCACTGTTACTGCTTATCAAGAGTATATATATATAATTATGTCGAATATATATCCTTAAGTATGTTACATGCATTCACACAAATGCAATATACCCTCTGGTTAATTTATTAAATGGTCATTTAATAAGCAACTGCGTTTTGTTTATTAGAATAACGCTGTACGTTTGCTAACTGGCAATTGCTGCTCGCCAGCCAGTGCAGCTTGCTTTGCCTATCTGATTGTAGGACAGGGGGCGCGCCAGCGGAAAGCAAGTTGCGGTACAAAATACATAAGTTTTTGTATACGTCTTGTTTGTTGTTTCATATTTGCCGGGGCTAGCTTTGCCGAGATTTTCGTAATTTTGTTTTCTCTACGCACTTGACTAGCTCGCTAGGATATACCCTTTACCCTAAATGCTATGCGTAACGACATGGCCAAATCGAGTCGAATTATGATACTGTGTAACGAACCTTCAGTTGTCCCGAATATAAGCTGGGCTAGCTCTTGCGGTGCTCAGGGTACGTGCCAACAAATTTGTATTTGTGGCGCTGCGATACTGAGAACACTTGGTGGTTTTGGTTTATTTAATATATTTGTATTTTGCGTGCTATTTGTCTGTTTGATACACTTGTGTTTTCTTAACCCTAGTTTGGCTGCGTGCTGGACTAGCATCTCGGTACAATGTGCTCTCCTGCCAGTCAACGATCGAATTTAGTCTCGCCTACGGGACTAGGTTTAATTGCCCACTACGCCAGCTACGCCAGGTTTCGCTATTGGCTCTCTTGTCTCCGCAAGAATCTACCAATAGCACTCCTACTCGCTGGTGTAAGTGCGCTTCACCTTGCTTTACGCCAGGCTCACTAAATCGACACGAGGATGGCAAGAATTCGCCTTGCAAGATGTATCCTCAGAGCAAGTCTTTCATAACGCTTGACCTCAGTCAGTCACGAAGCCGCACTTAGATCACGTACAACTTTTGTAACTTAGTGTAATTTCTATGCTTCTATGCACTTATGATACTTCACAAAACTCTTAGAACTACTTCTGGCTCCTTGTGTAGAGCTTAAAAGTCCTTGCAAATGTCCTTGTAGTTCTTGTTCCACTTTCACTGAGGCACGTTGTATCCTTCCGTTGTATCCTTCCGCACTAATACTCGTACCGGCTGTATTTCAGCGTTGATCACTCAGATTTCTACTGTCCCTCGCGGTCGGTCGGCGGCTCCTTTTATACGCGCTGCTACCTCGCTGGACCAGGGCCTGTCAGCGCCAATGTCAACGGAAGGGCAAAGGTGGCGTGAAGGTCGTTTTGGCACTTAGCAAAAACGGTGCCTGGCCGTATTGACTCACGCCCGCCGTTGGTATGACAGCGATCACTATAAACGGTGATCGTACTGCTCACACACCAACGGCTCTTTGTCCTCCACATAAACGGTACGTGTCCAGCCATCCTAGCTGCGAGACACGTACCTAAGCGCTGACACCAGGCGTCAGAGCGAGACAGCATGCGAATTCGCCGCGACTCAGGTCCGGCCGCGGCCTGTCTCCTTATACGTATTTCGGGCGCCGGCTTTGTTTACATTTGTATATATTTACAATATATATATATATATATATATATATATATATATATATATATATGTGTATACACATACCCAACATATATATATTTGTTATATACAAATATATAACAAACCAGCCGAGGTATACTACTTTTGTGAGAAGCATTCACAGCTCCTCACACTCCCCTCTTTCCTCGGAAGTGGAGTCTTCCACTTCAAATTCAAACTTTGAATAAGCGCGCCATCCGCAGCGCCGTTTTGAACTCAACGGCTATCAGCTATCAGCTTAGGATTGTGTTCATTGTCCTCGTAGCAGTCAGCTTTGTGCTGCTCGCTGTGTTGTTGACATCGCATGCCACGCCAGGGCTTAGCGTCGTACGTGATCGGCGATATTTATTCGATAGCGGCGATCTACGCTGATGGAAAAGACGAGTCAAATTGTTGCTGTAAAAATATAACTAAAAAAAAAGTAAGTATAAAGAAAACCCACCACGATTGCCATCTTAGTTTTGCCGTTATTAATTCCTTCTCTCTTTTACTCAGGGTTGGCCCCGCGATGCCCGCTGGCTTAATTTTCCCCCGTGGCTCCAGGTACGTACCGTTTCTTTTTGTCTTTATGGTTATTTTTTTTGTTTATAAGTGTGTGCGCGTTTTAACCGGCTCGCGACCCATGCGCTCACGGGTCGCACACGAATACGCGAGTCCCCAGTGACGATACTCTTATTCGTTATCGGTGCCCGTGCACCCACGCCAAACGGCACGACCGCCTCGCCGGCCCCTCGCAGGTTGCCGCTGCCACCTCCGGTGGCCACTGTTTCATCTCCAGTTCCCGCCAGGTGGGGTGTCCGCTCGGTGCCGAGTGCTGGCGTTGTAGTGACGGGCGGAGCGTCCGCGTGGGACCAGGGCACGACGCCTGCCGTTCCAACGTTGGTCTCACCCGGATGGGTGACCAGCGAGGGGGCGGAGGCGGTGTCTCACCACGCGACGGCGAGTCCGGCACGCGCTGTCCTGCTGCTGCCGTTGCCTCATTGACCGGCTGGGGCCAAACCCTCGGGGTTGCCGGGTGATAGAGCACGCGGTGGGGGTGTCCGCCTCCTGGGCGGCGGTGTCGGTGACCTGGGCGGTGGTGTCGGTGACGGGGCCCGTGGCGGTGGTGTGACCTCGCGGATCTCGAACCCTTGCGAGGGTGGTGCCACATATTCGAGTCACCGATAGACCACCGTCACCTCGTGACACCAGCCTGCCCCATCATACCGTGACTGCCCTGTCGCCGTCGCCGTCATCCCTTCGTCGTGTGGGGTTGTGGCCTCGGGCTCCCGCGCTGTCTCCGCTCCCTCCCCCGGCGCGTCGTCGTCCGCGTCCACCACGCCGATGTCTGCCTCCTTGAACGGTGCCGCGTCGTCGTTCTCGTCTACCTCCTCGGTTGTGGCCGCGTCGTCGTCCGCCATCGGCTCGAACTCCATGTACCAGTCGCGATAACCTCCTCATCCTCTACCCGGTCCTTCGGTTGCGGCGAGGGTGACCTCGCTAGCCGCTCCTCAGGCGGTGGCGTCGGCGGTAGCACTGGCCGAAACCACTCGGCCTCGGGTTCCGACTCCGTCTCAGTCTCTGACTCCGACTCCGTTTCTGACGAGGCCGAGACCTGCTCCTCCTTGCGCCTTTTGCGACCCAGGTCCTCCGCCTCCGACTTCCGCCGATACGCGTTGAACAGGAATCGCTGGAGGCGATCCTGTCGCAGCTGCCTCTCCTCGCTGGAATCGCGCATCGGCGACGCCATCAGCACGAGCACGTTGGGCGACGGCTCTCGCTGGTGACGTGCCAAGCGCCGCCTCGGCTGAACTGGGAGCCGACCGGCCGGCAACGGAACGCGCCTGCGTCGGATTACCCGTCGGGGTGCTGGTGCCACCCGACGTGCCTCTAACAACGCGCGGACGTGTTGATCGCGTGGCGGAGGTCCCACGCTGCTGTCACTTTTCCTTGCCTCGGACATCTCGTTGCGTACGTCTTGGTTTTTATATTCTCAAAGAGATTGAACGCATGGCAGCCAGCGCTTTTATACCCTCTGGTGAGTACTCATGTGCGTTTGTGTTAGTATGCGATCAACGGTGTCCTTACCGTTATGACCGCCATGTTTGTCAGCGCTCTCTCTGGATTTTTTTGTTTTTTTTTTTTAAATTCGCCTCGTTTGTTGTTTGTTATTGTTTTTTGTTTTTTTTGCATACATGTACCAGAGATGGCACATGTATAAAGATCCCTTTCTAAAAAAAAAAAAAAAAAAAACCAAAGCCACTTTCTATGATTCCAAACTAATACAGATTTTCTTATTATTCCTTGTTCTGTTACTGTTTTGTGCCTTTTTTTCTAAAAAAAAAAAAAGTACGGCCAAAACTGATTACTGCGACTTGCGTTCCCCCTTGTCCGCTTCCTCACTATGCGGTTTTAAGTCGCAAATGTAAGCTGTCCGTTCCCTTTTCTCAGTGTGGCTCCTCCGTTTCACTATAACTGGGGATACGAAATTTGTTATCGTGTATGGACCCGAGAATTTTAGGCCTAGCTTTGCAGCGAAACCCTCAGCTGCATTTGACAAATGGTGTTGTTTCGCCCACACCTTGTCGCCCACTGCAGGCTTCCATGCCCGTCTCCTCAAATTGTAATGCCGTGCCTGGTCTTGGGACGCCTTTTCAAGACTACGTCTTACCACCTCGAATACCTCCTTTAACTTAGAGGCATTTTCGGTGGGCGTTTGGGTGTTCCTGCCGGTTCCGACTGTGACCCCGTCGAACAGTGCGTTGGGCAATCGCGGCTCGCGTCCCTGCGTAATATATGCCGCACTGTATCCGGTAGATGCTGACACGCTAGAATTGACGGCCAAAGACAGCTCTGGTAGCAACTCGCCCCAGCACCGCTGATTATCCTTAGCATATTGTGCCACCATTGTTTTTACGGTCCGATTTGTCCTTTCCGTTGGGTTTTCTTGTGGGGTGTATGGTGCTGTAAACTGGTGCCGCACCCCATATTCTCCAAGAAAACTTTTAAATGCCTTGCTTGTAAACTGTGCTCCGTTGTCAGTTATAAGCACTTTCGGTACTCCAAACCTGGCCAATATCCGCTCGCGAAATCCTTTTTGCAACGAAGCTGTTGTAGCACTTCTCAAAGGGACCAGCTCCACTTTGAGAACCTGTCCACAAACACCAAGAGCATGGAATTTCCATGTTTGGACCGGGGTAATGGCCCAACAAAATCCGCACATACTGTGCTCGACGGCTCTTCCGGTATTTGTGTCAGCATTTTCCCAGCCACTTGGCTTGTACAGTTGGCAAATTTCACAGCGGTGTACGTACGCGCGTGAGTCTCTGTACAAGCCAGGGTAGTAATAGCAAGTTGCCAATCTTGCTATCGTCTTCCTGCTACCGAGGTGTCCGGCTGTTGCTGCGTCGTGGTTCTCTAGCAACACCTGCTTCCTCTTACTGCAAGGTACGCAGAGTTTCCACGATGACACTTCCTCGTTGCCCGCGCGATGTGGTATGTGCCGGTAAAGGTTTCCGTTCTCCTCTACATAGTCCGGGTATTTTCTGGGGTTTTTCCTTATCTCTTCTCGCATCTTTTGGATCCATTTGCATCTCGCGTTGGATTCCTCCATGCCTTCGAGCGATGTGACTACTCGACCACATGTCTCTTGTAGTGGCTGTCGGGACAACGCATCGGCTACGACATTGAGATTACCCTTTCGGTATCGTATCTCAAAGTCATATTGTTGTAGTTCTAGCGCCCACCGCGCTATCATACCCGATGGACTTTCGATGGAGTTGAGCCACTTCAGAGCCATGTGATCGGTTATCACGACGAAATGGTACCTCCAGGTACGGCCGCAGTTTCCGAATTCCCCATACTATGGCCAAGCACTCTTTTTCGGTAGCCAAATAGTTCCTTTCGGCTCCGTTGAGTGTTCTACTGGCATACTATATTACTCGTTCACCTTCGTCTGAAGGTTGAATCAATATCGCACCCAGGCCATAGTTACTTGCATCCGTCTGCAAACTGGTGACTGTGTCAGTCGGCTTTTGATAATTTCAAATGCTTGTTGTCGTTCTTCTTACCATTCCCATTTGGCTCCCTTCTTAAGCAGGTCGTTTAGAGGGTGTACCGTTGTCGCGAAGTCTGGTACAAAACGCCGGTACCAGGATGCGACTCCCAAATACTGCCTCAGCTCCTTCATGTTTCCGGGCGGCTTTAATTCTGCGATTGCAGCAACCTTTTCTGGGTCAGTGCAGATACCCTTGTCGGTCACCCTGTGGCCTAAGTACTTTAATTCCTTCTTGAAGAAGTCGCATTTATTCACGTTTATGCACAAGTTTGCTGCTCGCAACCGCCTGAAAACTTCCCGCAGATTTTTCATGTGTTCTTCTCTGGTCCGTCCGACGACTATGATGTCATCTAAATATGCAAACGCATGTGGCATCATGTCCGGACCGATGACGCGATCCAAAGCCCTCTGGAAAGTTGCAGGAGCCGAATGTAATCCGAACAGCATTGCCTTACAGTGATACAACGCCGTCAGTGGTCGGCTCTCTTTTTCCATTGGTATCTGCCAATATCCATTTTTTAAATCCAAGCTTGTTATAAAATGGGCATCTCTGAGCTGATCCAAAATGTGGTTCACTCTTGAAAGTGGATACGCATCTTTTTATATCCCGAACCCATGAAATGGGTAAAAGGGGTATAATGGTTTTGTGCAAAAGTATGTAACAGGCAGAAGGAAGCATCTCCGACCCTATAAAGTATATATATTCTTGATCAGCATCAACAGCCGAGTCGATATAGCCATGTCCGTCTGTCCGTCCGTCTGTATGTATGAACGCGTAAATCTCTGAGACTATAAGAGCTAGAGACTTCAGATTTTGAACATAAGCTCATCTAAGTCCTAGGCAGTACAAGTTTGTTTCCGATTTTCGATAACTATTTCCGTTTTCGATATACACATGGAATCGAATACAAAAATTTCTCGAATTTGGAAAATGTAAAAATGGGGGTTGAAAAAATGGGTAACGATAGAACTTTTCTGAATATTTTATCGAAATCGGTTTAGAAACACCAAAGATATCGAAGATTAAAGTTTAGTCACAGATGCATACAGACAATGACTGTACGCGTTCTGTACAGGGTTCGGGGTATCTCCTAGTCGGGAAATCTCGATTAGAGCCTTCCTACTTGTTTTGACTTGCTGTTTAGCTGTCGAAAATCCACACACATCCGCCATTGGCCCGTTTTATTTTATACCATTACTATGGGCGTGCTGTGTGGACTATTCGATGGTTCGATACAGCCTTTTGCCAGCAGTTCGTCAACTTGTTGATTGATTTCGGCCAGCATTTTTTGATTTTTTGGGAAATACCGTTGCTTAATCGGCCTATCGTCGGTCATCACGATGCTATGCTCTGTAATTTGTGATGGCCCTTTTAGTTGCCCGAACGCTGCAATTTCGCGTCATAGGAATTCAGCTATCTCTGGGTCTTCGTGTTGGATTTTGTTTTTCGTCTCGGTATCCTGACAGATGGCCTCTGTGTGCTGGTCGTTTGTGGTCTGGACAACTGCCAACGACAGTCTCTCCTCCAGATCTTCCCGCTCGTAGCGTTGTGCCGGGATGGTGACCACCATTCCCGCACATTTCAGCACAGTGCCCATACCTGTCAGGAAATCCCATCCCAACCCGAGATCGTCGATCACGCCTGGCAAGATAAGCAATTTTACTACGAGCTTGCGATTTCCCAAGCTGATGTTTGTTTCCATTTCATCCGAGACGCTGCTGTTCCGTCCGTCCGCTAATCGTACCAGTATGTTTGTGGCGCTTCTCTGGCATATTCCACTGAGTCTACAAGCCAGTTTTTCACTGATAAAACTACTTGTAGCCCCAGTATCGATGGTTGCCTTATACTGACAGTCGCCGATCCGCACAGTAGCTGCCAGTTTTGCACCCTCGTTCTGCAGACTTCCGATTAATGGCGAGGGTTGTTCCTCGGCGGCTCCCGTTCGCGCCTCGCTGGCGGACGCCGCTGGTCGTTTCCCGACTTGCAACATGTCGCTGTGCGTTGCCCGATACGGCCGCAAATCCAGCAATAGTCAAGCATTGGGTTTCGGCATTCCACCGCCCAATGTCCGCTCTGTCCACACACGCGACACGCCCTTCCTGGGCTCTGGATGTGAGTCTGACTATTGTTTTGTTGCAGTCTCGGTGCCGGTCTCGGTCTTTCTGGCTCCGGCCCCCGTTCCCTGGTGTTGTGCTCCTCCATTGCCATAAACCGCGTTCGGTTGTTGCGATTGGCCTGCTGGTCGTGATTATTCTGCTCTTCTCCGCGACCCTGCTGTAGCGTTCCTATTGAGGTTGGAGTTGCTGCTGTTCTAACCGCAGTCGCGCTCTTTCCATCTCCAACTCCTCAAATGCCTCCGGGAGACTGTTGTTGTAAATTTTATGCAGCTCTTTGTCCGCTGCTAGCCGAAGCGGTCGCATAAGTGTCTGCATGTAGACCATGTAAATTTTAAATGGTTCATCCAACTTCTGCCGTCTTCTGCGGACCTCGTCTTCCAAATGCTCGAAATAATCCCTTGGATGGAAATATTCTTGAAAGCTCTGTACGAATACCACCCAACTCGTCCAGTGTTGGTTATTGGCAATGTACCACTTTAGGGCCATCCCATTGAGCAACTCCGGCATGGCTCTTGGGATCAGGTTCAGGTTCAGCCCATATGTATCAGCTGACCATTCCACCTGCTCCAAGAATTCTAAGGGTTTCGACAGCCCGTCAAATCTAACACCCCATTCTCGTACCTTCTTTGCCACTCTTGGGTACTCCATGCCGGCGCTCACACGTTCGTGTCTTCGATCGAAGCTAGGTTCCTGTTGCGGTTGCTGGACCGAATCCCACGGTGATCGGCGATTCTCCTGGGAGTCTCTTGCTCGAGCCGCTGCGCTGGTCGAAGGAATGCTCCGCCGCGCTACGTTGATAGCGCCAAGCTCCTTCTCTTCCTCTTCCTCTTCGACCGCCGACTAGAGTTCTTTGCTTGGCGACAAACGACCGAATCGCTTTGCCAATTCGCTGATACGGAGGCCGTGCATTAGGGAATTTTCATTCTTACTCACCCAATCTCCAAACTGTTTCCGCATTATGTCGGTTGTCCCAGCCATTTCGAGGCCTTTGTTCCTTTTTTAAATTGTACACCCACGAACGCACCATTTTTTTTTTATATATAAATTTAAAACACTTCGTAGACTAGTATCGCAGAATCCACAGTTTGAGCGCCAGTTGTAACGAACCTTCGGTTGTCCCGAATATAAGCTGGGCTAGCTCTTGCGGTGCTCAGGGTACGTGCCAACAAATTTGTATTTGTGGCGCTGCGATACTGAGAACACTTGGTGGTTTTGGTTTATATAATACATTTGTATTTTGCGTGCTATTTGTCTGTTTGATACACTTGTGTTTTCTTAACCCTAGTTTGGTTGCGTGCTGGACTAGCCTCACGGTACTATTACCCTTGCCTTTGGACCACCTTACAATGTGCTCTCCTGCCAGTCAACGATCGAATTTAGTCTCGCCTACGGGACTAGGTTTAATTGACCACTACGCCAGCTACGCCAGGTTTCGCTATTGGCTCTCTTGTCTCCGCAAGAATCTACCAATAGCACTCCTACTCGCTGGTGTACGTGCGCTTCACCTTGCCTTACGCCAGGCTCACTAAATCGACACGAGGATGGCAAGAATTCGCCTTGCTAGATGTATCCTCAGAGCAAGTCTTTCATAACGCTTGACCTCAGTCAGTCACGAAACCGCACTTAGATCACGTACAACTTTTGTAACTTAGTGTACTATCTATGCTTCTATGCACTTATGATACTTCACAAAACTCTTAGAGCTACTTCTGGCTCCTTGTGTAGAGCTTAAAAGTCCTTGCAAATGTCCTTGTAGTTCTTGTTCCACTTTCACTGAGGCACGTTTTCTCCTTCCGTTGCATCCTTCCGCACTAATACTCGTACCGGCTGTATTTCAGCGTTGATCACTCCGATTTCTACTGTCGCTCGCGGTCGGTCGGCGGCTCCTTTTATACGCGCTGCCACCTCGCTGGACCAAGGCCTGTCAGCGCCAATGTCAACGGAAGGGCAAAGGTGGCGTGATGGTCGTTTTGGCACTTAGCAACAACGGTGCCTGGCCGTATCGACTCACGCCCGCCGTTGGTATGACAGCGATCACTATAAACGGTGATCGTACTGCTCACACACCAACGGCTCTTTGTCCTCCACATAAACGGTACGTGTCCAGCCATCCTAGCTGCGAGACACGTACCTAAGCGCTGACACCAGGCGTCAGAGCGAGACAGCATGCGAATTCGCCGCGACTCAGGTCCGGCAGCGGCCTGTCTCCTTGTACGTATTTCGGGCGCCGGCTTTGTTTACATTTGTATATATTAAAATATATATATATATATATATATATATATGTATACACATATAGCGTATTTCCACTGCTCAGTTATTCTCAGTTATGTTAGTTAACAGTAACTGAGGTTCAGTTTGCATGTATTCTCCCATAAGGAGTTAACTGTAGTAAAACTGAACGTAAATATTAACTGAAGAATAACTGAAGAGGAACTGGTTCATTTGAACACTTGTTCGATAAAACATAGCTGTTAATGGGCTCTTTTAATGTAACAGTCACAAAACAGATGATTGTGAATAGCAGAAATTGTGAATATGGAGGCGCAATATATAGCAATATTCAAAATTGAATTAAAAATTTTGCTTTTTTATGAATTATTGTAGGAAAAAATTTGAACTGGGTGCCAAGGTTCAAATGCTTGTAGGCATTAAAAATAAGCCATAAAAGTTGGCAACACGCTGTTACTTATTTGCATTATACAATTTCGGTTAGTTTTTCTCACTTTTTTTTTGCAGAAAATACAAAGCAAAACAAACCGAACAGCTGATTTATTTACGGAGGTTCAGTAACAGAGCAATGGAAACAGCTTTCGTCAGTTACTGTTAAAATTTACGGAAACGGAGTAGTGGAAATACGCTAATACCACTGAGCATAGAATACATAGAGACCTTAAATCTACTGTAATCTTATTGCCGTCAAAATGTTAAACTTCCGATCCAGGAAGAAGAAGAGTCGAAAACTTAACAGACAGAGCTGGCCCAAATACTCTTTCGGAATGTGTGTGCATCTTTTGTATGTAAATGCTCAACTATAAAGTATTTGTGTTGCAAAATTGTTTGCTAGTGTCATATAGTTAATATCTCGAAAGAGTATGTATGAACTGAGAGTGTCTTTTTTAGGTTTTTGTAGGCAGATACAAATGCGCGCAAATTTTGAATTTGAACATTGGCAATCGACCTCAAATATGTATTTACTTTCAAGGGTCGAAATTACATAATTATATAAGTAACATATATATAATTATTAGACAAATGATCAATTATGCACCTCTTAACGATTTAAATGTATTTTAATAATTAATAAAAAAAATATAAATATAATAACATAAGTTTTATTCGTATCCTCAACTTGCTATAAAATTGAAGAAAATTCTAAAAGTGCATAAAAATGTGCTGCCTTCGCATACATGTACACACACACACATGTATATGCTGTGCTGAGCAAACGAAACAAAATCACAAAAAACTCGGCAAAGCTAGCCCACCAAAAAATGAAGCCAGCGCAATTGCATGTATACCCAAATGTATTTTTTACCGTTACTTGCATTCCGCTGGCGCGCTCCCTACCCTAAAAGCACTAGCCGGGCTGCTGCAAACGAACAGCAACTGAAACAGAAGCATCTGCAAATGCTGCTTTCTCGCTCTCTCATCATTGAAGAGCGGAAAAGAATGCACTAACACATACATGTCATGTGTCCGTGTGACTAACTGCTCGCTCACATATGCACGCATACATACACGCGACTTTAGCTCCAGCCCAAGTCCGTTGTGTTGCCTACAGCAGAGCAAGAAATAGAATGACGCTGCGCTTTTGCGCGGCCAGCTCTGTCTGTTAAGTTTTCGACTCTTCTTCTTCCTGGATCGGAAGTTTAACATTTTGACGGCAATAAGATTACAGTCGATTCAAGGTCTCTATGTATTCTATGCTCAGTGCTAATACCCAACATATATATATTTGTTATAAACAAATATATAACAAACCAGCCGAGGTATAGTACTTTTGTAAGAAGAATTCACAGCTCCTCACAACTGATCAAGAAAATATGTATATACATATATCATTTGGTCGGAAATAATTTCTTCTGCATGTTACATACAATCCACAAAACCAATATACCCGTCTCCTCTGTAGAATGCTGTGCGTGTGCACATCGAGAATGGGCAAATGCAAAAGAACGAAACAGCAACACTTGCTGGTTGCTGAGAAGCAACAACAGCACAAAGTTAAAATACCCTTTGCTTCAATATTCAATTATAGTCTATGAAATCACGTAGTATATATTTTTCAAATAAATATAACTTATTTGAAGTATTTAAATACAAATAAAGTCTATTTTATTCCGTTGTAAGGTACCTTTTTTCTATTGCTGAGGTAGCTCAGTCTCTCCAGGGCCACCTTACAAGAAATTTGTAGGTTGCTGGGATCAGGAGAGTGTGGAACTGAGACACCGTGCTCGGAAAAAGGGGCGTAATGGAGTTAGGGTCGACACCGGTGATCCGGTGATTAGCCCAAGTGCCGTTTGCGGCAGTGTAGCCACCCCTGCCGATTCTGACTCGAATGCCCCTGGTATTGACCTAGGCGGCACCAAGCTCGGAAATAGGCATGCGCCGCTTGAGATTTCGCGGACTGTCACGGTATTGACCTGCGTACAGCCAACGTAGTCTCAAGCGGTGGGGGGGCCGCACGTACCGTGCTTTGCACCTTCTCTTTCAAACCGATAGCCTCATTAAAATATTTGGCAACGCACTGTACTATTAGCTTGGTTTTACAACGCGCCCTAATGCCGTGCCTAATATCAAAAGATTCTCTTGGTGTTGTGTGTGTGTGTGTGTTCTGCTTATGTACGTGTGTTTGTGTTTTAAATTCTTGTTGTCCATGCGCTGGTGTGTTGTCCTTCGTCTTGTCGCTGTGTTCCCTCGTAGTCCTTGCCCTCGCAAGGTCTGTCCTGGGCTCCTTTTTTTGCTTGGGCACTCGCGGTTTTCTTTTCAAAATCGTCGTCGCGGCCATTCAAACTCCACTGCTGCTGGCCAAACTTGACCCTTTTACGATCTAAACGTGACTGTTTTAGCTAGTCTCGTGGTGGCGATCGCGAACCCTTGGCTGCGCTGCCCTCTGCTTTGGCCGCTGCCAGCACCGTTTGGCTCGTGCCATTCTGCTGCTGCGGGTGTCTTCGCCCTCCGTTCTTGTCTGCGCTGTCCTCTGCTGTGGCCGCTGCCCGCGCCGTTTGGCTCGTGCCATTCTGCTGCTGCGGGTGGCAGCGCTGTCGGCGTCGTCTGGCTGTGTTGTTCTCCCCTCTTTGTCGCGGATTTTCCCTCTTCTGTAGTTTCTCTCTTAAAGGGGTCCCGTTTCTAAATGTATGCAAATACTGTGGGCCTTATTCCTATAACTAGCTCAAAAAATATAACTTAACCTACTAGCTTATCCTATAAAATTGTGACTCGTCACACCGTATTTATTGTCAACATCTTCAGCCAAATAATGCAATACGTAATTGCCAAAATGTTAGTCAACATGTATTTAAAACATCTTGTTTAGGTATATTGCATTTATCTACATAATTACGCTTAGTTCAAATGAAGTCAAACTACTACGATTTTACTGTTTATCACTTTTCTATGTTCCGCACTTTGTTTGCAAATGCAAAACAACCGCTAAACAAACGCACACCCAATCTTGGCTGCATTTGCTTTCAACCAGGGTCAAAAATGAGAGGGAAGTTCAGTCTAGAGAGTGTTTCGTCATTGCTCTGAGATCAACGCGTTCAGACAGACAGACAGACGGACGGACAGACGGACACGTCTGTTGATGCTGATCAAGATGCTTCCTTGTGCTTGTTAAATACTTTTGCACAAAACCATTATACCCCTTTTACCCATTTTACGGGTTCGGGGAATAAAAACATAAAATTCATAGATTTTTTCGTAACTTCTAAATTAAAATATAATTTTCCAGATTTGGTCCCTTTATCATAAAGTCAAGATCTGATGATGAAATTTTAAGGAAACAGAAGAAAACTAACAAATTACAACTTTACGAAAAAAGAGACATAAGTTGCACTAGCAGCAGTATCAGCAAGAGGCGTACTTCCTGCTGATGTGCATTACATGATGCAGTTTGAATCAAATCTGATGACGAAACTATAAGCACTTAGTTGGCCTTACCACTTTGTGCATGATGTGTTTTTATACTTCGATACTGAAAGTATATAAGTAGTATTAAAGTTATTTTGTTTAAAATAATAATAATATTTTGTATGTTTAAACGGCAAATTTAAAATGTTACTAGTTCACTAATTTATAAGTACTTTTACTTGTGGCACTAGGAATAATCAATAAATAAATCAAATAAATAAATAAAATAAAATAAAAAAAATATTGGTTTTGTGCAATGTCCGTCATGGTGTCTGTCCGACTGTCCGTCCGTCTGTCTGTCCGTATGAACGCAACTTTCTTCGACACCCATAAAGCTTGAAACTGGATACTTTGCAATTATGTTTATCTATAGCTGGTACAGATAAAGTGTTAAGATCGGGTTGCCACGCCTACGATAAAATCGATAACTAAATACTGATAAGATCAAATATTTCTCACATTCTTTCAGCTAGAATTACCAAATTTTGCACGAGGATAGCAAGTCACGTCCCTCAAAAAACTGCATCAAAACTTTGGATGCCACGCCCACTCCTTCCGCCCCCCTAGTTCCTGCTCCTTGAAATTGGAAACGCCTATAGTTTTCACATTTTTTGAGCTTGAACCATCAAATTTTGTGTCAAGATAGGTAGTAAAGTTTTTCAAAGAAACTGCATCAGAAATTTGAATGCCAAACCACCCTTCCTATTAAATCGGAATCGGCTATATCTTCAACAGTTTTTGAGCTAGAGCCACCAAACTTGGTAGGAAGATAAATGGTGACAGTTAAAAAATGTGATTAAAAAGTTTGGATGCCACACCCAATTTTGCCGCCCACCTTTTAAATTTGAAGTTGTTCCGATATCTTCCACAATTTTTGAGCTAAAGTCACCAAACTTGGTAACATAATAACTTGCGATGCTTACCACCTGGCCCACCCCTTCCGCCACTGGATTGCAATAAGACTCCTTATCATCCGTTCTTATACTGGTATCAGAGTATTCCGCAGTCGGTTGAGTCCGACTACAACGCTTTCATTTGTTCTTCTTTATTTGGACTGCTGTACACTAGTGCACTACTTGCAAAAAATGTAAAAGTTCATAAATTAAAAATACAATTATTCACTTATTTATTGAAAGTCGGTGCTAACCAGTTAATCTTTGGTAATTGCAATTTGGTGGACAGCAAAAAAATGCATCTTATCTTAGGTATTTTTTTTATTAGATTTGGCTGGTATCGACTTCAAATAGATATGTGGGTAGCGCTTATAAATAATTTTTAAATACATTTTCTGCTTTTGAATGCCTATTTGAACTCGGTAGAATTTTTTTTTTTTTAATAATTTAACTTAAATTGTAATAACGTTTCTTAGCCGAGCTCGGCGTCTCAGTCGCGTCCGGGGTCTGTTTACAGATAAATTGTAACATGCCGGAACACTGGAGGGAGCCGCACCGAGGTCAAACACCAATGCACAGACATAAAGGGGCGGAGGAGCAGTACAGTCGCTCGGGTCGACAACGTCCGAGTGGGAAGGGGAAGGGGCCGGCCGTGTCTTCGGACGCGTGCGGTTGACCCAGGCAAGGATCCGGGGCGCACAGAGTTAGACTCGGAATGCGTCCCAGCCTCCCCTTTCCAAGCCCACCACAACCTGCAACGCACGGGTATTACCCGGTTGTCGCTTCATAGGGGACCGACCAAGGAGCAGAGGTGAACCGAAGACAGAGGTTTCTACTACTCGCTATAAGGGGAGAAGAACAGGGAATACACAATAAATTGAGCACAAACACAAGTAAATTCTATGTTTTCTTTATTTATTCATAAATGAAGGGGGAGGGGGGGGGGGAAGAAAGTATGGGGTCGCATGTCTACACGAATTTGGCCATAGGCCAACTTACCCGGCAGTAATGGGTGGATGCGTGTGAGTGTGTGTGTGTGTGTGTGTGTGTGGGTGTGTGTGCGACTGCCGCTTGTGTGTGTGAGCGTAGCGTGTGTGCCTGCGCGTCGTGCCGGTGATGTGCCCGTGTGTGTGTCTGCTGTGTGTGCAGTGGGTAGCGTGGGCGCGTAGCGTGTGTCTGTGTACTGCCCAAGTGCGTGTGTATAACGGTGTGTGTGCGTGTAGAGTGTGTGCGTAGTGTGTGTGGTACCGGGAAAGCCGACACTTGCACTTTGCACTCGCACGCGCTCTATTTCACTTGCACTTTTACTCCTGTTGCCACTCCTGGTCCTTGTTGCACCCGGTTCGCTACCTCAGGATCCTATGCCTCTTTGCTACTACTCCTGCTGTCGTTGCTGATGGGCTGCTGAGGCTTCCACTGTACTCTACCGTTGCTGTTGTTGATGCAGTTGCCTCTGCTGTTGTCGTTGTTGTCGCAGTTGCCCCTGCTGTTGTTGTTGTTGTCGCTGCGGATGTTTGATCTGCATTTGTTTTTGTTGCTTTTGTTGTCGCTGCGGGGTGCTGTGGCTGTTCGCTCTGCAGTTGTTGTTGCTGCTGCGGTTGCCTTTGCTGTTGTTGTTGTCGTTGCCGTGGCTGGTCGCTGCTGCTGTAGTTGTTGTTGTGGCTGCGGTTGTTGCCTTTACCGTGGCTTTTCGTTGTTTTTTTCACTGCTGTGGCCGCTGCTATGGCCGTTGCTGTCGTTGTTGCTGTTTTTCGTCGCACTCGGTATTTCGCGTCGTCACTGGCTCCGTGCCAAAATCCAACTCCTTTTGTAAAAAATGCGTGAAGTAGGCGTCACGGAAAGTGGTCTGTCACGTCAAGTGCTCTGTTGCCGCCGACACCTTCACCTGAAAGCCCTGGTTGTCCACCTCCATAAGTCATTTCAGCCCTCTGTGGGTGTTATGCTGGACGGCGTGTTGGACGCTTTCCAGGACTTCCTGCGGCAGTAATCCTCCGGTTCCAATCACTCGCCACGCTTCAGGGGCCGTCACTCAATCAATGGTAAAGAGCGGGAGGTCGTCTAGCCCGACATTATCCTGTATGCCCGTCAGCGCTTCGTCCATGGCGCTATCGTATAACCAGCCGAAATCCAATCATATGTCCCCCTCAGGGTTCAGTGGTGGCAGGTCGTCACCGAGGGCCGAGTAGGGGAGCTCATCCGAGGGGACGAAGATATCGGTATTTCGGCTATCCTCCGCCCTTCTAAGCCGAAGAGGACGTGTGCCTCGGCTTCCGACATCTCGTCTGTAAAGACTACAAGTTTGAGATGTACGTCTAAGCCTGCGTCTAGTGGACTTTCTCGGCTAACTCGAGGAGAGGAGGTTGGGAGGGGAACAGAAGTTAGGTCAAGGGTAATTTCGAGAGTTTCCTCGTCGTCGTCTGCGTGCAACGGCCTTAGGTCTGCCAGATTGGCAACGCGACGTCGTTTCGTTTCCTCATGTCGGATCTTTACGTCGTTTGGGGAGACAAATTTTATGACCTGATACGGCCCATCCAATTTTGGTGCCAGCTTTGCTGCAAACCCTTCCGCTGCGTTGGATAGTACGTGGTGTTAAGGCAAGACCCGTGTACCCAGGGTAGGTCGCCAATCCCGACGGCGGAGGCTGTACTCCTTCGCCTGGTCCTGAGAAGCTCCTTGTGTGTTACTCTTGACAATGTTGAAGACTTCCTTCAGCTCCGTGGCCCGTGTCTCGGGGCTTAACTCCGCTCGACCACTCCCAGGGACCAGTAGTACAGCTGCATGACCAGTCCGATGGTCTTCCGAATCCCAAGGTGGCCGGCAGTAGGGCCATCATGACATTCGCTTAGGACGCTGGGACGTTGGTCCGTAGGCACGCAGAGCTTCCAGGGCACATACTCCTCTTCCGGGGGCGATGACAAAGGTGAAGGTATACCTGCCCGTTCTCCAGCGCGTAATCCGGGTACTTGTGCGGGTGATCCTAGAACCGTTGGCCCTTGCGTAGCCATGGGCAGTCGACTGTGTCGAACTGCACTCTCTGCAACGCCTCCTCTAGTGGTTGCCGAGATAACGCATCTGCGACCACGGTCAGTTTCCCTCGACGGTAGTGGATGTCGAACTGGTACTGTTGCAGTTCCAACGCCCACCTTGTGATTCGGCCAGTCGGGTTGTCGATGCTGTTCAGCCACTTGAGCGCCAAGTCCGTCACTACATCAAAGCGGTAGCCCTCAAGGAAGGATCTCAACATACGGAAGGCCAAAACGATCGCGAGACACTCCTTCTCGGCGAAGTTGGCCACAAACCTCCTGTACCACGACGCTATGCCCAGACATCGTCGCAGAAAAGGTATGGGGTCGCATGTCTACACGAATTTGGCCATTGGCCAACTTACCCGGCTGTAATGGGTGGAAGCGTGTGGGTGTGTGCGTGTATATGTGTGTGTGTGGGTTTTTTTTTATATTCTTTATTTGCACTATGTTCGTAAAACTAAAACTAAATAATAAATAAATAAATAATACATGTGAATATAGGAGCGACATTAATTTGTGGTACGTCCGTTAAGAATTGCTTCGCAAACCACTGTCGCATCCCATATTGGAGTAAGCCTAGCTTGAAGTTTTCCTCCTAAGCCGCTCTACTCGTCTCTGCTCCTTCATAACCAATGCCGCGAATGTGCCGGCGGCTTCCCACTTCAGCGAAGACTTAAGCATGCCTGTGACAAGATTCTCCACGGTGATGGGACAACCCATAGCGCGCTCCAGTGCACTCCTCTGGCTTGCGAACCTCCCGCAAGTAAACAAAACGTGGTGTGCGTCCTCTGGCGAACCGTGGACGCACCATGGGCACTCCTCGCTTTGTTCGTGACCGAACCGCTTTAGGTAGCTCCGAAAGCTCCCATGTCCAGATAGGAGCTGCGTCAAATAAAAATTGACTTCGCCGTGTTTGCGGTTTAGCCAAGGCAGCAGCTTCGGGATCAAGGCAAAAGTCCATCGCCCCTTCACCGACGAGCTCCAGCGTGCTTGCCAACGCTCGATTGTTCTGGCTCTCGCTGCTGCTCGACCCGACTATGTCGCCGGCAATGTGCCTTTGCAACTCGCCCGACTCGATAACCAGTTCCTCGATCGGTATCATGCCAGCAATAACCAGGGCAGCCTGGTCGGAGATTGTCCTGAACGCGCCGCAAACCCGGATGGCGCACAGACGGTAGGTAGCGCATAAACCGCGGCAGTTGCTTTGCACCTGCACGGTTCTCCACCAGATCGGCACTCCATACAAGACAGTGGCGCGGACTACAATCATTAATAGCTTCCGGCGCTCCTGTTTAGGCCCACGTGTGCTAAGCATTATCATGCTCCAGCTGCCTTAGATGCAGTATATTCCAAATGCTCTTTAAATGACAATCTCGTGTCCAGCATGACCCCGAGATACTTGATTGCCCTTTTGGACAGAATCGTGGTGTTACCAACAAATATTCTAGCAGTCTCCACAGACTTGCGACTGCTGACTAAAACCGCCTCAGACTTGTGCGCAGCCAACTCCAGTCCCGCATGTTGAAGCCAGTCCTGCACACGAGCAATGCATCTATTGCATGCAGCTTCCACGCATCTCAGCTCCTTCCGTACGACCACGATGGCGACATCATCGGCGAAGCCAACGATATGTGCATCGTCAGGGAGTTGAAGCCTAAGGACTCCGTCATACATAATATTCCACAGGAGTGGCCCGAGCACGGAACCCTGAGGGACTCCTGCAGAAACTACGTGAGATTTTACGCCTTCTGTGGTCCGATAGTGCAGCACCCGTCCGTCAAAATAGCTCCTTATTGTGTCCCGCAGATATGAGGGGACCTGCAGTACCTCCAGAGCGTTAAGGATAACATCCCAACTGGCGGTGTTAAGCGCATTTTTTACATTCAGCGTGGCAATGAGGCAGTATTTTTTTTTTCTCCTCCAGCCCATCTGGAGCCTTGGATGGCACTGGATGCAATGACGACCACCATGCTCAGGGCGTCGAAGGTTGACCTCGCTTTTCGGAACCCAAACTGGTATGGCGATAGCCCGCCTGCTCTGCACAAAGCAGCTTCTCAAAGACTTTGCCAATGTTGTTCAACAGGCAGATTGGTCTGTACGAGGAGGGCTCCCCCGGCGGCTTATCTGGCTTCGGCAGTAGCAGCAGATTCTGGTCTTTCCAGCTACTCGGGAAGGTCCTCTCGCATAGGCACGTATTGAACAGGTCAGAAAACTGCTGGGCTTTCAGCGTCATCGCTAGCTTCAGCGCAAGATTGGGGATGCCGTCCGGCCCTGGGGATTTGGACGCCACGATGCTCCTGGCAACCGCAAGTACCTCCTCCGGCGTGATTACTGCTGGCTCGATGTAGTCCTGGTGCTGCGTTGCTGTTGAGGGCAAGGACTGCAGTCTCCCGTTCGGGAACAGGCATTCCACGCCAGCCCGCATCCTGCCTGGGTCCATAGGGGGGTGGAGTTGGTTTCCAGCATAGATGCGTTTGACCACAGTTTTGTAGGCTCTGCCCCACGGGTCATGCTCAGCAGAGTCGCACAGTTGGAGATAGCATTCCCGCTTGCTCGCCTTGATCGCCTTATTGGGCGTACCTCTCACCCGTCTGTAATCATCGCACCTTTCTGCGTAGTGTGGCCTATTTGCTGCTCGTTGACAGAGCCTTCTCGCTCTAATGCAGGCCCGGTGCGCCATATCAATCTCGGCGTTCCACCAATACGTGTGTTCATGGTGACGCGTGTAGGGGCGGCGTAGGGCCATGCTGCTGTCACATGCCGATGAGATTTGAGCTGCCATTTGAGCTGCCCGGGAGTCGGCAGATCCTGATGTGGTGAGCTGATCGATTGCTTTAGAAAACGCACAAGCGTCAAAGGTGTCTTTTCGATAGTGCTTAACAGTCGGCGCGCTATGCGCACTACGCTCTCGCTGGCCACCAACTGAAAATACAATGGCGTTGTGATCGCTTGCTGTGAACATGTCACTGACCGTCCACTGTGCTGAGTTGAATAGGGAGGGGCTGGCGAACGTATGGTCAATTACCGAGCCGACCCCTGCTCTGGAAAAAGTGTGCCTGTTGCCGCTACTCAGTAGCGCCAGATCCAGTGGAGCCAGTGACTCCAAAAGCACCCTGCCTCTAGTGTTCGTTAAAACACTGCCCCACTCCAGAGCCCATGCATTGAAGTCGCCTGCGAGTATGACTCTGCTGCGACCCCTGGCGTCGTCTACAAGCTGTTCCAAGGTAGCGGAGAAAGCGGCGAGAGGCAAGCTGGGCGCGAGATAGCAGCTATATATGCACAAACTGCCCAATCTTGCCCTCACAAAACCATTGAACTCTTGCACCTCAGTAAGCTGCTGAGTTGCACCGCACACCCACAACGCGGCCTTCTTGCTGATGTCCGACGCCCAGATGCCCGATGGTGCAATCGGCACACGATGAGGTTCGCTCAGTATACATACATCAATTCTATGCTCCTTGGTTGACTGCTCCAGAAGCGACTGAGCAGCCATGCAATGATTAAGGTTAAGCTGAAGTATCCTCATCATCTCGTCCGACCGGCAGCTGCTTTGTAGGCGGGGCAGTTAAAGCTGCCCGTGGTATGCTCCGCGTTTCCTGGCCCCTGTTTGGAGCTCAGCCAGCACTTTGGTGGCTTGCTACAGGATTTAGCCTCGTGACCAGTCTCGCCGCATCTGTAACACGTACCCCTGCGATCATCCGTGCTGGTGCATTTTGCAGCAATATGCCCAAACTCAAGGCATTTATAGCAGCGCAGTGGCTGTACAATGGGCCTTATGTGACACACAGCCCAGCCTACGCGATTTTTAGCCAGATTAAGTATCCGGCTTGGGGTTGGAAGCACCAACGTTGCCGACAATGTGCCGCTACGTAGGGCTCGAAGTGAGCGGACTGCATCAACAGACAGACTGGGGGCGTCTAAGGCTTTTTGGATCGACTCGATCAACTCCTCCTTCGTAGTCAGTTCGTCTAGGCCGCGGATTTCGACCCGCTGGACGTCAACTAACGTCTTTACCGTTGCTCTGCTGCCTAAGGCTTTCACCATAGCTGATTGCAGCTCTTCCGAGCTGTGCGAAGGTTTCATGTTTAGGCGCAATAGCAGGTCTCCGTTTGCTGCACGCCTGACATTCTGCACAAACTCGCAATATTGGCGTAGAGACGGGCCAGTTTTTACCACACGGAGCATGTCAGCGTAGCTGCAGCCGTCAGCCCCGTTGATTGCAATAGCGTCAGCTCGATTACGCCTGCGCGCCCGTTTCCTTGTCTTCACCTTAGTCCAGGTTGGCTGTGGTGCCGCTTGTGGAGCAGCATGTGGTGCCGTCTTGGGTGCCGCCTGTGTTGCTACCTGCGGCGCCGCCTGGAGGGGTTTAGAGGAGCCTTGCTTCCTTTGGCGCTTCGGCGGTGCCCTGTTGCCTGCACGGCTGGCGACGCCAGTATGATGAGCTGGTAGCTCCCTGACCCTGTCAATAGGACGCTCCAAGGACGATGGTGACGTCTGGGTAGCACCCACTGCAGTTTGGGGCTTGCTAAGCCTCAGAGCTGACGCATGCAGCTTCACGATTTTGGCCAATTCGTCGCGCATCAAAGTGTTAATATGGCGTTGACCACTAAAAAGCTCTGTCAGTCCTGAAAGAGCCGCACCCAATTTATCCAGCGAACTCTGTAACGTAGCTGGTGGCCTCGGTGTGATCGGCAAGGGCCAGACGACCGGTTGCGGCAAGTGGCCCGCCAGTTCGTTGCGACGTAGGAGAAGCCTCGCTATGCACCGGGGATGTAGCGACCACCCGTGGAGGGGATCTCGGCAGTGCCGAACGACGCACAATTTCGTCCATGTCGTATTTATGGACTGGAACTAGAGTAGAGCTCCAAGCAGTCCCACGTTGACCACAGGTTTCCCTACGGTGTGTAACCGCTGGAGGTTATACCGCCCCAAGTCGGTCACCAGAGCCCCACGGAGCACCGCCGCAACGGAGGGGGTTGGTAGTAGCCGGTTCCGTGGCTTTTTGCTATTATCTGCTTGGAACCTCCTACTTGTCCGGCAAAAAAGAAAGGCGCGCCTGAGTGCTATACTACACTTAGCGCAACCCTTTTGTGTATGCTAAGAAAATTCGGTTTCCCGATGCTCGAACCCTTCACAGCGGAGACACCTCCCGTAAGCCAAAAGCGCCACCTGCTACCTCCCAGGGGAACCCGGTGAGCGCTGATTGCTCGGTTGGCACTGATATGTAGGCAGCCAGCCCTGGAGTGCTACGCGATCAGCTGGCAATGCGGTCAGTCTAAAAAACACAAACAGCACACCACTGAGAAGTGGTGTGGCAATGTGTGTATTTTAGAAACGCACACTACCGAAGGTGAAGCGCGCGCGGGCGGTCCTCCGCTTGGGAAGGCTTCAGAAGACAACAACGCGTATTGCTCAGGAACGTGCGTGTCGGTGGCGATTAGTTGCACAGGTATGTAAGTGGCGCGGCCCATTCACCAACACGATTCAAGCTGTTTTGTTTTGTTTACTCACAGATCTGTGTGTGTGTGGGTGTGTGTTCGACTGCCGCTTGTGTGTGTGATCGCAGCGTGTGTGCCTGCGCGTCGTGCCGGTGATGTGCCCGTGTGTGTGTCTGCTGTGTGTGCAGTGGGTAGCGTGGGAGCGTAGCATGTGTGTGTCTGTACTGCCCAAATGCGTGTGTATAACGGTGTGTGTGCGTGTAGAGTGGGTGCGTAGTGTGTGTTTTTTTTTTATTTCCAAAATATAACAAAGCCTTACGATTACTTATAACAATGTATAACATCACAGTCATTGCCAGCCTCTGCGGGACCACCGTAAAGCATTGCTTCGCAGAAGCAGTGGCAATAACTATGATGAGCTCGCCCTTTCTCGTTCCAACCATCGAAGTTCAACCATCGTAGAGGCTGCAAAGACACAAACTGCATGCCAGACATCCTCTCTCTCAATCATACTTGCCACCAGGTTTGTTGGGGACAGTTGCTGGCCCGTCAGGTTCTCCACCGCTAGTCGATCACTAGCGAAACGCCCGCAATGAAAGATGACGTGCTGAGCGTCCTCCTCCTGCCATCTCCACACCAGTTGCACTCTGCACTGGAGTCGTGCTTAAAGCGCTTCAGGTAGCTCCTGAAGCATCCATGACCCGTAAGAAACGGGGTGAGGTAGAATGTAGTCATCCCGTGCTTTCTCTCCACCCATCTGCGTATATCTGGTATGAGGAGATATGTCCAGCGCCCTTTGTCGGATGAGTCCCACTGTTGTTGCCAGGCCTCAAGGCTCCGCTCGCGGGCAGCCGCCTGAACGGTTCTTCTCTCTCACGGACTAGCTTCCAAAACCGCCACGGATTCCAAGGCAGAGATCCGGATTGGGGTCATCCCAGCAATCACCCGCGCTGCATCCGAGGACACAGTGCGGAAGGCACAACATACACGCTGGGCAGAGAGCCGATAGGCTGACTCTAAGCCCCTCATGTAGGTGGCCACCGACGTTGCGCCCACCCAGATAGGTGCTGCGTACAGTATCACCGACTTTACTACGTGCATGAGCAGCAACCTCGTGTACTGCCTCGGACCTCGCGTGTTTGGCATCATCCTCGGCGTCCATGCACCAGTTGCAGAGCTCTGTGACTCGCCGTAAGTCCATTGCCACAAGCACCAAGGCAACGTCATCAGCGTAGCCAACTGCGGTAGCCCCCGCTGGTAGCTGAAGCCTAAGTATGCCATCGTACATGATGTTCCACAATAGAGGACCTAAAACAGATCCTTGAGGAACTCCTGCAGAGACAGCATACTCCTTTTCACCCTCGTCCGTTTGATACCGCAGCATGCGGCTATCAAAATAGCTCCTCACGATCGCTACTAGGTACGCAGGCTCCCGAAGTAGCACCAGGGCATCCAGGATGCAGCTCCAGTTGGCGGTGTTGAACGCGTTCTTCACGTCGATGGCCACAACAAGACAATACTGTTTGCTACCAAATCGCCAGCGTGTGCCGGCGATTGCCTCTGCCGCTATTTTGACAACCGTTTTTATGGCATCGGTTGAAGATCATGCCTTCCTAAAACCATACTGTAATGGCGACAGACCACCAGCGTTCCGTACGGCATCATCCAAGCATCAGCGACCTTCCACCTTCACTGTCAGAGGCAAAGTAGCCTTCGCGCAGTCATTTGAGAAGTTATAACCCTTCCACCTGTCCGAAATATACCAGGCTTTTTGCAAATGGGCGATTGCTAGTTTAAGGCAACGATTTGGCACTCCGTCAGGACCCGGGGCCTTGTTGGCGGTGAGCTTGCGTGCAGCGGTCTCCAACTCCTCCATCGTGACCGGAATGAAGCCCTCATCCGTGGACGGTCCTTGAACAGGTAGTGAACTGACTCTCTGAGGAAAAGAGCTTCCACTATGTCCCTCACTTGAGCGAACTCAGTAGGCGCTCCACCTCTGCCTCTGCCAATCCGCTTAACCATCATCCTGTAGGCTCTACCTCAGGGACCCGTGTCCGCAGAGTCGCAAAGCTTGAGGAAGCACTCCTTTTTGCTGACCCTGATTGCATTCCTTAGTACTGTCCTTGCCGACTTATACTCCAACTGCAATGAGTGTGTTGCACTCGAGCCTCTTAAAGCTGCTCGCTGATAACGCCTTCTCGCCCTCAGGCATACACGCCTAGCCTCGGCTATCTCCTCGTTCCACCAGAACATGCTGGTATGATGGCGATTGTAGGCCTTACGCATGGGCATGCTTTCTGCGCAAGCAGCGCCCAGTTGCTTAGCTACCTGTTCCACCATAACCAGGGCCGGTCCGCCTGCTTCCATACGTGAGATGGCATCGACAAAGTTGGCCATGTTTTGGGACTCAACACGGAAAGCTCTTCCAGAGGGGGGCCTTCCCGGCGTCCGCAGAGTTTCCCCAACAGAAAAAACAATGGCCTCTTGGTGGCTTCCAGTGTAGCAGTCACTTATACGCCACTGGGCCGTACGGGCTAGTGCACTACTAACATAGGTTAGGTCGATGATTGACCCGGCACTGCCCATGCTGAACGTACTTCTGGTTGTTAAGGAGAACCTCGTCCAGATTTGCCAGCGACTCCACAAGGATGGTTCCTCTGGTGTTCGTTGTCAAGCTGCCCCACTCCGTAGACCACGCGTTGAAGTCGCCAGCAACTATGACGTTGCTACGGCCCCTTGCATCCTCCACGAGATCCGATATCACCGCCTCGAAAGCTTCGATCGTTAGACTGGGCGCCAAGTAGCAACTGTATAACCACAGGTCGCCTTTACTCGCACAAAGCTGTCAGAGGCTAGCGTATAAGTGAAGGGAGATAGCTGATTACCGCAACTCCACAAAGCGGCCTTTCCAGAGTTGTCTGAAGCCCACAACCCGCAGTTAGTGGACGCCCGGTGACGAGGCTCGCTTAGCATGGCGACATCGATGTTCTCCTCAAGGATCGATTGCTCCAGCAAAGCTTGTGCAGCGACACAGTGATTTAGGTTGAGCTGCAAGACTTTCACCATTTTGCGTGCTTGACTGCTTCCCAGTAGGCAGGAAACCTGTAGCTGCCAGTCGCATGGTCAGTCATTCGCTCTCCTTTTCTAGAACATAGGGCACATTTTGGTTGCTGGTTGCAGACTTTCGCAACGTGTCCAGAACCTCCGCACTTATAGCAAGCCTTGCTATGGTCGGCTCCGCTCTTGCAATGGACAGCTATATGTCCATACTCCAGGCACTTGTAACAGCACCTTGGCTGAATCAGGGGCCTAATGCGGCAGACCGCCCAACCGATGCGTATCTTCGCCTTCTGCCCCAGGCTATTCTCCTTAGCCGGCGGTAGGCCCAGGGTTGCCGTTTGCAGGCCAGCCCTCGTGCGACGAAGCGTCTTAACGACGTCGATATCCATCGTTGGGTCTCCTAGAGCAGACGGTTAGAGCTCGATGGCTCGCGAAGATGTTTCGGCGTTCCCGCTCCCTTGCCTTGACCATCGGAAACATTTTTGGTCCCAGCAACTCTATGGTTTCCACCAGCAACCGTTGGCGTTGTTTGTGCAGCTCTATGAGCTTTGCAAGCTCTTCACGCTCCAAGTTGTTGATGTGCCTCTTGGTATCAAACCGAGCACTAATACCTCCGATGCAATCGCCCATCTGCTCCAGGATACACCTAAGAGTGACAGGTGGTTTAGAAGTGCAGCCTGTTGCCGCCGAATTAAAAACTCCTCGGGCATTCGGCAGCGCCACTCTTGCTACCACTGCAGCTGGAGAGGTTGCCTCCATAGCTGGGGATACTGCCTCTAGGCAAGGCAGGGCTGACCCTAAGTTCAGCTACAATGCCGGTGGAGACCGTTGCAGCGCCGGCCTACGGTCGAAGGATGAGGGATCATAATGCCATTTTGGTAACAGCGGGTACCTAGTAACGCTTCGCAAGCAATCCCACTGTGACCCAAAGTTTCCCTTAGGTTTTTGTACCGGTGGGGGCTATACCGCCCCTATTCGGTCACCAGAGCCCCACAGAGCACCGCGGGGGGGGTTGGTAATAGTCGGTTCTGTGACTTTTTGCTGTTTTCTGCTTGGAGGCTCCTACTTAGGGCGAAGCAAAAAGAGACGCGCCTGTGTAATATGTTACACTTATCACCGACCCCTCAGGGTATGCAACAAATTTTGTATTTATATTCCACCCGGTCCACCAACCAAAGACAGTGGAGACACCTCCAGCTAGCGAAAGCGCCACCTGTTACCAACACGGGGAACCAGGTAAACGCAGCTTGATCGGTTGGCACTGCTATCGCAAGACACCAGCCCTGGGATGCTGCACTATCAGCTGGCACAGCAGCTGTGGTCAGCCTAAAATACACAAATAGCACACAAAAAGCAATAATGTGTTGCACTGTGTGTATTTTGCAAACGCACACCAACGAAATCGGCCAAAAAAGGGCGCGAGCGATCAGCCTCCAGAAAAGGCTTGACGAGACGACGATGGGCACTTCCAAGGATCGCGCTTGGCGGTAACACTCAGGTACACAGGTAAGTGGCCCGGCACTTTCAAAGAACTGGTACACTCGAACTGTTTCTTTTGTTTTTCACAGACACGCACCGAAAAACATCAGCAAGACGGAGCTACCAGAAAAACACGACCGCACTTGGGAAAAACGCACTGTGTGTGTCCTGCGTAGTGTGTGGTGTACGTGTGTGTGTGTGTGTTTTTGTGTGCAGCGTATGTGTGTGCGTGTGGCTGCTGCGTGTGCCTGCGTGATGCGTGTGTGTGGGGCGCGTTCACTTGCCGAAAGGTAACTGGAAAGCCGACACTTGCACTTTGCACTCGCACGCGCACTATTTCACTTGCACTTTTACTCCTGTTGCCACTCCTGGTCCTTGTTGCACCCGGTTCGCTACCTCAGGATCCTGTGCCTCTTTGCTACTACTCCTGCTGTCGTTGCTGATGGGCTGCTGAGGCTTCCACTGTTGTTGTTGCTGTTGTTGCTGCGGGGTGCTTTGGCTGTTCGCTCTACGGTTGTTGTTGTTGCTGCAGTTGCCTCTGCTGTTGTTGCTGTCGTTGTTGCTGTTTTTCGTCGCACTCGATTTTTCGCGTCGTCACTGGCTCCGTGCCAAAATCCAACTCCTTTTGTAAAAAATGCGAAAATCTCTGGCTCATGCGTGAAGTAGGCGTCACGGAAAGTGGCCTGTCACGGCCAGTGCTCTGATGCTCTGTTTTGCGTTCTTGGGTCGCGCAACGATCAGACCGTTCGTGTTATCGTTGTCGTCGGCGCTCTCTTTTGCGCAAAAGTGGCCGACCACTGTACGACGCAACAGGGTGACGTACCACGCAGCTTATTGTGGGGTAGCCAGAATGCTACCTCACAAAATAAAAAACGAATCTTTTAAGACCTCCGATCTTGGTATTGAAAGTGTTCTTTGTACAAATACATACATCTTTAATCAACGAACTATTTGTGCTTAATACATTAAAAACGATTGTTTGGAATGTACCCGATCATCCAACCAGTCTTTCCAGAGTAAGTTATTCACAAAGTCGGAATCGCCAACATCTTTGACAGCATTAAAGCTGGAGTCACCACATTTGTTGCACCCCCTTTGCAAGAAGGGCTGTCGAATTTGGTATCTCTAGGTATTCAAATGTGGGAAATAAGGGACATTGCACAAAACCAATATACTCTCTATTATGTGCAGATCTTTAAAACTTAAGAAAAATAATAGAAGCCTTGAAGTTTGTATTTGGTGCGGACTGCCTTTTTCTCAATAGCACCTTTAAGGGCCGTTTGTTGCTCTTCAAGCATTCCCGTTTTTTAAAAGCGCAGGAGTGTGGGGCGTAGGTTAGGGGCGTGGCATCCAAATTGATGATGCAGATCTTTAGTATAAGACAGATATTGGTAAAAAGCATGATAAGCGGGACGTTCTTGTGGGAGAGGGGGCGCGGTACAAACACAACAGTATTTGCATACGTGTTCAAATATTTCATTTTTTTGGTGTACTAGCTTTGCCGAGGTTTTTGCTTCAATCCGCTAGCTGCTGTCTAGCAAGGAAGGGTAGTTTGACTTTATCTAAAATTTTGAATATGAACGCAACTTTTTTCGACACCCATAGAGCTAGAGACTTGAAACTTTGCAATTATGTTTGTCTATAGGCGCGACAGATAAAGTGTTAAGATCAATGTGCCACGCTTACTAGCAGGCTGGGCAATCGAAAAATTCGATAACTGAAAACCGATAAAACCAAATATTTCTCACATTCTTACAGCTAAAGTTATCAAATTTTGCACGCAGATAGATAGTCATGTCCCTCAAAAAACTTCATCAAAAACGCCTATAGTTTTCATATTTTTTGGGCTCTAGCCAAAAAATGGTGTTTCAAGATAGGTAATGACGTTCCCCAAAAAAATGGAATAACATTTTGGATGCTACGCCCACTCCTTCCGCCCCCATCTCCGTTTTTCTTGAATTTGGAAACGTCTATAGTTTTCACATATTTTGGACTAGAGCCACCAAATTTTGTGTCAAGATAGATAATGACGTTCCCCAAAAAAATGCATCGAAATTTTGAATGCCACGCCCCCTGATTCCGACCCCATCCCCCACTTCTCCTTGAAATTGGAAACGCCTATAGTTTTCACATTTTTTGAGCTTGAGCCACCAAACTTTGTGTCAGATAGGTAGTGAAGTTTTCCAAAAAAACTGCATCAAAAATTTGGATGCCACGCCCACACCCTCCGCCGCCCACCACCCGGCGTTGTTTAAACGGTTATGCGTGTATCTTCCACATTTTTTGAACTAGAGTCACCAAAGTTGGTAGGAAGATATATGGTGACATCTACAAAAGATCTGCATCAAAAATTTGGATGCCACGCCCACCTCTGCCACCCACCATATAAGTTTGGAAGTTCAGTTATCTTCCACAGCTTTTGAGCTAAATTCACCAAATTTGGTTACATGATAGCTGGCGATGTTTACCACCCGGCACACTCACTTGCAAGCAGACTCCTTACCATCCATTCTTTTACTGGTATCAAAGTATTCCGCAGTCGGTTGCGTCCGACTGCAACGTTTTCACTTGTTTTTTATTTAATTGCAATTAATTGTTGCTCACATTTTATTTGGAATTTATAAACAATTTCTGCAAGCTTATTTAAATTTTCCTATTATATGTTTATTAAGCATTAATCATTATTATTTTTCCGCAGTATTCATGTTTCATTTTTTAATCGAGTTGCGTTCATTTTGAATTTATTTTGTAATATCGCACGAGCCGCCACCTACCTATAAATAAATATATAATAAAAATAACATTGTTTGGAAGTTTAATAAAAAATGTATAAGTAAAATCTAAAGCTAAAGAAAACAATGAAGTATAAATAAATTTTAGAAAATATGTTTTCTGTAAATTTAAGTTAATGTACATATAATAAATTCAGTATGTCAACGCATCAGAAAATGAATTGCTGATTTTTTTATAATTTCCTGGTGGGCATAATCCTCTAAATGACTTAGGAGTAGGAAAATATGGGAATCTTCAGAATCATTCACACCGAAGATCCAGGTTGGGAGGGTAAAGGCGGCGATGGTCAATTGACAGCTTAGACCTCGCATATTTTTTTTCGCCCATAACATGGGGCCTGTTACATAGTTTTCGGTGAATAAATGTGGAAGGATAAAGCAGCTCTTTTCTTAGTTTTTAGTGTTTATTAGTTTATTTGATACCAGCTTACGTTAAGTTTCCTGTGTATATTAGTTTCAGTAGGGATCCTATTTTTTTTGTAAGATTGTGTAGGTTGGTCGATCATGGCAACGAACCCCCCCATACCCCAAAGAGCTACGGAACCAGAGGATCCCAATCGCTATATCAGTCGACCAGCGTCTGTGGTTAGAGGTGTTGCTCCAAACCCGGCGGTACCGAACCCACTGTTGCAGATGCACTGTGGGGCCAACCTTTGACGACGTTACACTGTCGTGGGTGCAAACAAAGAAATCACAACCACCAATCAGGCTCATTCTCGTTTGCTGGTTAACTGGCTGCGGCTGGCCAGACTCTAAGAACCGAAAATTTTAGGCAACGCGCAATTAGGCAAATGCAAAAATTATACATATCTTAAAATATATTTACCCAAACAATTCTGTAATTTGCGTGCTATTCTCCTTAGTATATTGTATCCGACACACGATTTTCGAAGATTAATTATTTTATTTTTTTCGGGAGCGTTTGTGTGCATCTGCATCTACAATCCCATCGAAAAAGAAAGATGCCGGTTACATGAAGTAAGCCGCTCTTACATGAAGTGGGCCGCTGTTACATCATTTATCGTTTATCTATTACTCAAATTGGCAGAACGTTATTCAGAGCTGCAAACCGGTCCGAAACCGACCCCTGTGGAACCGGTTCTCTGCGGGTTCCACGCTGTGTGGAACCGAACCCTAAACCGAACCCAAACAGCGTTTCGGAACCGTGAACCGAACCAGTTCCATTTTTATTTAAGGGTTCGGTCCAAAATAAATTATATATGCTTAATAATTGAATGTTACTTTGTCAAAATTCGAGTTTCCATGTGTTACTCAGTAAGGAGGTGACAATATAGCACGTACAGATATTCAAGTTAAAATGTGAGCATAAGGTAATCCACGCTTTTGCCACTCAACTGAATACATCCAACAACGTGTGGGGCTAAATACATGCAATTTTTTAATAAAGCTGATAAAAGACTTTAATTTTTGTTTAAACACACATGCTGTTATGTCATAACGATGTATTGCATTTTGTCCTGGTAAAAGCAACGATGTAATTTCCTGCCATTTCGGATTACATGTAAAAGCAATGAAAAGACACGGTCGTCCATATTCACTCACGAAAGTCATAGCATACTGTATTGTTCTTGCATATTTCGTGGACTACCTACGTACGATGATGGTAAGATAACAGAATTACCAATTTCGGCAGTGTCAGCGTTGTTCTCAATAGCATCTCGCAAGTGAATATATTCTTCCGCATGCAGCTTATGTTGATTATATCGCAAGAATCGTAGTCACTCTCATTCACTCTCCATCTTCACATACATGTCGACCATAAATTGTTGGCAAAGCTCACGACATCGTAAAATGATGTTGACTCGGCCGCGTCTAATCATCAAACTATACTAATAAAAGTCCTTCGAGCTAACGTTCTTGTTTGTTTTGTCTCCTGTAATAATATATACTTAAATTAATTGAAGATTTATTCTCGTTGTTTATTATTTACACAATATCCGTCTTGTCCCTTCCAGAAAATTTGTGGAAATTGGAGAGCGTCATATGAACGATGGGTATCACTAATAAACTGAAGATCATTATTTCTTTTTCGAATCACGATTTGTCGCGTAGCTGTACGGTCGACAACCATGGTTCCAGCAACGTCAACAACAGGTGCATTGAATCTACGTACATGCTCTCCAGCTGGTGTTCTATCAGGATTGATGACAATAGCGTGATTGTCCCTTTGTAGATTGCACATGTGTGATTTGAATAATTTAAATAATTCATTGTGCTCACACAGCGTCCAGCTCGCTGACGATACGCCTGGCAAAATGTGAATTGAGATTATGATAGTCGCAACGTGCATCCACGCTTTTGGCAAGTGCACGTTCGGAGTCCTCGCCACCCGTCGATGCGAACCTAACCGATAAGATCACAGACAGACATTTTATTTTTTGAGTTCAATGGTGGCTGTAAAACTTTTCCAGAAGCTTTTATTGATCTTCTGCCAATCTATTTAACCGATTGTTCTGGATGATCTGTAAATTCCGAGTCTGTACTGTATGTACGGTACTTGGTTTTTGAATATTTTGAATATCGAAAAACTAAATATTACATTGCCTAGTCTATGCTTGATGAGTCTGACGGCATCGCTTGCTTAAAGAAATTTTATTAACTCCAGCACAAAAGTTTGATAAAATGACAAAGGTGTATGGGAGGTACCCGAAGGAGTGGTCGGATCGGGTCGGAATTGGTATGCATAATTTTTTTACACGCCCTTATGTTTTGACCAAGTTTCGTTCAGATTGATTAGTTTTTGTAGGCAGATAGAAATGCGTTCAAAATTTTAATTTTAAATATTGGCTGTTGGCATTTAATATAGATTTAATTATGATTTTTTAGGGTCAAGAGAACACATAAATATATAATATATAATTATATACATATATATATTAAAATATATAAACTATTATTTGACATATTATGAGCTATAGACTATGCATCTTAATAATGGCTGGCGAAAACCCTCAACTGAACCCTCCTCGAGGGTGCCGGCTGGGCAATGGGCATCGTACTGCCTCGAAACAAACGAGGGGTACTGGTGCTATTTGCCTTGCGGAGGGACAGGGCGGCATCTTGCTAAGGCGAGTTCCGCTACTCCTCAAGGGCCAGATACTGCGAGGGTATGGGGCCAACCGAGGAAGCAGGCATCATTGTCTAGCCAAGGAGAGGTCTATACCTCTCAAAGGCCTTGGTACTGCGAGGGTTCGGTACAAACCAAAGTAATAGATGCCGTCCGGTCCTGAAACAAACAAGAGTACTGGTTCTGCTTGCCTGCGGAGAGACGGTACAATGCCTAGCTAAGGTGAGCTTCGCGCCTCTCAAAGGCCTCAGCACTGCGAGGGCGTGGAGTGAACCATGGTTTGAGGTCCTTGGCAGCAACGATAACATGCTATGGGTAGACTCCCCAGAACTAAAAAATCACATGGAGAAGACTGACGCACAAACACGGGCTGGGATGTCAGCCCAAGCGTCGGTGGAACTGGGTGCTACCACCGGCGGGCACAGGAGGAGAAATCCTCTCTGCGTGTCGCCAGCAACCCACCCTCCGTACTAGTTGGAGCAGGCCAGGACGGTTGTATAGCTACTGCCAAAACAAATCCCAAAATGTGGCGCGACTCCAAAGTCCTAGAAGAGGCGGATTGCGAATCGCATGGCGGGTCTTTACACTCAGAGGCTGAGGACCTCTTGGGCCCCCCACTCCAATAGGTACCGATACCTCCTGTAAGGACGGGCCTAAAAAGACAAAGGAGGGCTTAAGAGCCAAAGCCCATTACAAGGCCGCCCTCACTGATGTGAAGCGTGACCTCACAAAGGATGAGGTCAGCAATCTGAAGTGGGCTGAAACCAAGATTTGGGAGAGTAGAGCCTACCTCGAGAAAATACCGAGCCTGTCCACGCATACAGTCGGTTTGGCCAACAAGTTGGAGGCGCTGGCCGTAAAACGCCAGCGATCCGCTGAAACCGCGAAAGGAGATGTGTCCGCCTGTAAGCGGCCCTGCAAAAAGCCTGCAACGCAGGGAAGGCCGACAGCCAGCGATGTGGCAAAGCGACATCTCGACGTGGCGCTCATCGACCGGAGCGACCCCAATGGCCAAATGAAGCCCGAGCAGTGGAAGAAGGTGGAGGCGCTGCTGTTCGATGCGCTTCTGAAGCAAATGGGAGTTCCGGGCTCGCTGCCCATCTCATTTGATGGCGCGGGTTGGCTGGCTGGTGTGAAAATACTAAGCTGCAAGGATGACCACACCTTGAAGTGGGTCACCGGCGCCGTGGCCGAGATGGACGCACCGTGGGAGGGTGCCAAGCTGGAGGTAGTGGACAGAACTTGTATTCCGTCCGTACCGAAGGCGAAGGTACTCTTCCCCCGTGTGGTTCCTAAGGACCTGGCGCTACAGCTACTCAAATGGCAGAATCCAGAGGTGCCTACTGCGGATTGGAGGATTATTCATGCGGCCAAGCCTGACGGCAAAGGAACAGGACCTAGCTAGGGTCCCACAAGCCACCAACAGCCTGGAGATAGTTGATGTTGAGGATGCGGACTCAACCATTGTAGAGGTCCCATCCAAGGAGGATACCAAGAGTCATGAAGCTGAGGATCCTCCAAATCAATCTTCATAAGAGCAAACTGGCATCGGCGGAGCTCATGTTAACCCTGGAGTCGGGGCCCGCCAATGTCGCCTTTGTCCAGGAACCTGGGATAGCGTCAGGAAATATGGTTTCTGGGCTAAGATCGCCAAACTACAATGTGTTCTACCCGACAACAGTAAGTAGAGCAAGGACCGTGATCCTAGTAAGGAAGGGTATCTGCAAGCTTATTTAAATTTTCCTATTATATGTTTATTAAGCATTAATCATTATTATTTTTCCGCAGTATTCATGTTTCATTTCTTAATCGAGTTGCGTTCATTTTGAATTTATTTTGTAATATCGCACGAGCCGCCACCTACCTATAAATAAATATATAATAAAAATAACATTGTTTGGAAGTTTAATAAAAAATGTATAAGTAAAATCTAAAGCTAAAGAAAACAATGAAGTATAAATAAATTTTAGAAAATATGTTTTCTGTAAATTTAAGTTAATGTACATATAATAAATTCAGTATGTCAACGCATCAGAAAATGAATTGCTGATTTTTTTATAATTTCCTGGTGGGCATAATCCTCTAAATGACTTAGGAGTAGGAAAATATGGGAATCTTCAGAATCATTCACACCGAAGATCCAGGTTGGGAGGGTAAAGGCGGCGATGGTCAATTGACAGCTTAGACCTCGCATATTTTTTTTTCGCCCATAACATGGGGCCTGTTACATAGTTTTCGGTGAATAAATGTGGAAGGATAAAGCAGCTCTTTTCTTAGTTTTTAGTGTTTATTAGTTTATTTGATACCAGCTTACGTTAAGTTTCCTGTGTATATTAGTTTCAGTAGGGATCCTATTTTTTTTAAGATTGTGTAGGTTGGTCGATCATGGCAACGAACCCCCCCATACCCCAAAGAGCTACGGAACCAGAGGATCCCAATCGCTATATCAGTCGACCAGCGTCTGTGGTTAGAGGTGTTGCTCCAAACCCGGCGGTACCGAACCCACTGTTGCAGATGCACTGTGGGGCCAACCTTGACGACGTTACACTGTCGTGGGTGCAAACAAAGAAATCACAACCACCAATCAGGCTCATTCTCGTTTGCTGGTTAACTGGCTGCGGCTGGCCAGACTCTAAGAACCGAAAATTTTAGGCAACGCGCAATTAGGCAAATGCAAAAATTATACATATCTTAAAATATATTTACCCAAACAATTCTGTAATTTGCGTGCTATTCTCCTTAGTATATTGTATCCGACACACGATTTTCGAAGATTAATTATTTTATTTTTTTCGGGAGCGTTTGTGTGCATCTGCATCTACAATCCCATCGAAAAAGAAAGATGCCGGTTACATGAAGTAAGCCGCTCTTACATGAAGTGGGCCGCTGTTACATCATTTATCGTTTATCTATTACTCAAATTGGCAGAACGTTATTCAGAGCTGCAAACCGGTCCGAAACCGACCCCTGTGGAACCGGTTCTCTGCGGGCTCCACGCTGTGTGGAACCGAACCCTAAACCGAACCCAAACAGCGTTTCGGAACCGTGAACCGAACCAGTTCCATTTTTATTTAAGGGTTCGGTCCAAAATAAATTATATATGCTTAATAATTGAATGTTACTTTGTCAAAATTCGAGTTTCCATGTGTTACTCAGTAAGGAGGTGACAATATAGCACGTACAGATATTCAAGTTAAAATGTGAGCATAAGGTAATCCACGTAAAAACTTTTCCAGAAAACTTTTCCAGAAGCTTTCATTGATCTTCTGCCAATCTATTTAACCGATTGTTCTGGATGATCTGTAAATTCCGAGTCTGTACTGTATGTACGGTACTTGGTTTTTGAATATTTTGAATATCGAAAAACTAAATATTACATTGCCTAGTCTATGCTTGATGAGTCTGACGGCATCGCTTGCTTAAAGAAATTTTATTAACTCCAGCACAAAAGTTTGATAAAATGACAAAGGTGTATGGGAGGTACCCGAAGGAGTGGTCGGATCGGGTCGGAATTGGTATGCATAATTTTTTTACACGCCCTTATGTTTTGACCAAGTTTCGTTCAGATTGATTAGTTTTTGTAGGCAGATAGAAATGCGTGCAAAATTTTAATTTTAAATATTGGCTGTTGGCATTTAATATAGATTTAATTATGATTTTTTAGGGTCAAGAGAACACATAAATATATAATATATAATTATATACATATATATATTAAAATATATAAACTATTATTTGACATATTATGAGCTATAGACTATGCATCTTAATAATGGCTGGCGAAAACCCTCAACTGAACCCTCCTCGAGGGTGCCGGCTGGGCAATGGGCATCGTACTGCCTCGAAACAAACGAGGGGTACTGGTGCTATTTGCCTTGCGGAGGGACAGGGCGGCATCTTGCTAAGGCGAGTTCCGCTACTCCTCAAGGGCCAGATACTGCGAGGGTATGGGGCCAACCGAGGAAGCAGGCATCATTGTCTAGCCAAGGAGAGGTCTATACCTCTCAAAGGCCTTGGTACTGCGAGGGTTCGGTACAAACCAAAGTAATAGATGCCGTCCGGTCCTGAAACAAACAAGAGTACTGGTTCTGCTTGCCTGCGGAGAGACGGTACAATGCCTAGCTAAGGTGAGCTTCGCGCCTCTCAAAGGCCTCAGCACTGCGAGGGCGTGGAGTGAACCATGGTTTGAGGTCCTTGGCAGCAACGATAACATGCTATGGGTAGACTCCCCAGAACTAAAAAATCACATGGAGAAGACTGACGCACAAACACGGGCTGGGATGTCAGCCCAAGCGTCGGTGGAACTGGGTGCTACCACCGGCGGGCACAGGAGGAGAAATCCTCTCTGCGTGTCGCCAGCAACCCACCCTCCGTACTAGTTGGAGCAGGCCAGGACGGTTGTATAGCTACTGCCAAAACAAATCCCAAAATGTGGCGCGACTCCAAAGTCCTAGAAGAGGCGGATTGCGAATCGCATGGCGGGTCTCTACACTCAGAGGCTGAGGACCTCTTGGGCCCCCCCCACTCCAATAGGTACCGATACCTCCTGTAAGGACGGGCCTAAAAAGACAAAGGAGGGCTTAAGAGCCAAAGCCCATTACAAGGCCGCCCTCACTGATGTGAAGCGTGACCTCACAAAGGATGAGGTCAGCAATCTGAAGTGGGCTGAAACCAAGATTTGGGAGAGTAGAGCCTACCTCGAGAAAATACCGAGCCTGTCCACGCATACAGTCGGTTTGGCCAACAAGTTGGAGGCGCTGGCCGTAAAACGCCAGCGATCCGCTGAAACCGCGAAAGGAGATGTGTCCGCCTGTAAGCGGCCCTGCAAAAAGCCTGCAACGCAGGGAAGGCCGACAGCCAGCGATGTGGCAAAGCGACATCTCGACGTGGCGCTCATCGACCGGAGCGACCCCAATGGCCAAATGAAGCCCGAGCAGTGGAAGAAGGTGGAGGCGCTGCTGTTCGATGCGCTTCTGAAGCAAATGGGAGTTTCGGGCTCGCTGCCCAGCTCATTTGATGGCGCGGGTTGGCTGGCTGGTGTGAAAATACTAAGCTGCAAGGATGACCACACCTTGAAGTGGGTCACCGGCGCCGTGGCCGAGATGGACGCACCGTGGGAGGGTGCCAAGCTGGAGGTAGTGGACAGAACTTGTATTCCGTCCGTACCGAAGGCGAAGGTACTCTTCCCCCGTGTGGTTCCTAAGGACCTGGCGCTACAGCTACTCAAATGGCAGAATCCAGAGGTGCCTACTGCGGATTGGAGGATTATTCATGCGGCCAAGCCTGACGGCAAAGGAACAGGACCTAGCTAGGGTCACACAAGCCACCAACAGCCTGGAGATAGTTGATGTTGAGGATGCGGACTCAACCATTGTAGAGGTCCCATCCAAGGAGGATACCAAGAGTCATGAAGCTGAGGATCCTCCAAATCAATCTTCATAAGAGCAAACTGGCATCGGCGGAGCTCATGTTAACCCTGGAGTCGGGGCCCGCCAATGTCGCCTTTGTCCAGGAACCTGGGATAGCGTCAGGAAATATGGTTTCTGGGCTAAGATCGCCAAACTACAATGTGTTCTACCCGACAACAGTAAGTAGAGCAAGGACCGTGATCCTAGTAAGGAAGGGTATCTATGCTTACTTAATGTCTAATTACAGAACTGACGATCTAACGGTGGTTGCGCTGGAAGGCGGCAGAGATGAGCCAATATTAATAGCTCCACCACATTAGCTCGCGCGACTGATGAGGGAGGCTGAGCCGAAAAAGCGGCCACTTATCATCGGCACCGACGCAAATGCACACCACACGGTATGGGGCAGCAGTGACACAAACGAAAGAGGTGAGTCACTGCTAGATTTCATACTACAATCTAACCTAAAAATAGCTAACATTGGGGAAGAGATGACCTACGTGGGTCCCACCTCATCTAACGTGCTAGACATCACCCTCGCGTCGGTTTCAAATACCGTGGAAACAGAATGGAGAGTCCTTAGTAGACACTCCTTCTCAGACCACAGTTACGTTCAATTCCGAGTGAACTTTGAGAGTGATAAACTAAAAAAAGACATACAGAAACCCGAGGAATACGGACTGGGTTCAGTTTAAAAAATAAATGGAAAGAAACCTACCAAGGCCACCCACAATATCATCAACAGATAAATTAGAGAAGTCCCTGGAGACACTCAACAAAAATCTGGTGGGAGCTTTTCACAAAACATGCAAACAGACCCAAGAGAAAACAAGTAAGAAGGCTCTAGTCGAGATTTCCCGACTAGGAGATACCCCGAACCCTGTGCATAACGCGTACATTCATTGCCTGTATGCATCTGTGACTAAACTTCAATCTTCGATATCTCTGGGGTTTCTTAACCGATTTCAATGAAAAGTTATATCGTTACCCATTATTTCAACACCCATTTTTATATTTTCCATATTCGAAAATTTTTGTAATCGATTCCATGTGTACATCGAAACTGGCAATAGTTATCGAAAATCGGAAACAAACTTGTACTGCCTAGGACTTAGATGAGCTTATGTTCAAAATCTGAAGTCTCTAGTTCTTATAGTCTCTGAGATCGTCGCGTTCATACATACAGACGGACGGACAGACGGGCAGACGGACAGACGGACAGACGGACATGGCTATATCGACTCGGCTGTTGATGCTGATCAAGAATATATATACTTTATAGGGTCGGAGATGCTTCCTTCTGCCTGTTACATACTTTTGCACAAAACAATTATACCCCTTTTACCCATTCATGGGTTGGGGGTATAACAAGTAAGAAGGCTCTAGTCGAGATTTCCCGACTAGGAGATACCTCCAACCCTGTACATAACGCGTACAGTCATTGTCTGTATGCATCTGTGACTAAACTTCAATCTTTGATATCTCTGGTGTTTCTTAACCGATTTCAATGAAAAGTTATATCGTTACCCATTATTTCAACCCCCATTTTTACATTTTCCAAATTCGAGAAATTTTTGTTATCGATTCCATGTGTATATCGAAAACGGAAATAGTTATCGAAAATCGGAAACAAACTTGTACTGCCTAGGACTTATGTGCAAAATCTGGAGTCTCTAGCTCTTATAGTCTCTGAGATCGACGCGTTCATTCAAACAGACGGACGGACAGACGGACAGACAGACAGACAGACAGACGGACATGGCTATATCGACTCGGCTGTTGATGCTGATCAAGAATATATATACTTTATAGTGTCGGAGATGCTTCCTTCTGCCTGTTACATACTTTTGCACAAAAACATTATACCCCTTTTACCCATTTCATGGGTTCGGGGTATAAAGAGACACAAAGCCCCATGGTGGACTCCAGAACTCAAGGAAAAGAGAACAGAAGTACAGGATATCTTTAAACTCGCCAAGCAAGCGGATTAAGAACCAGTATGGGACGAATTCAAAACAATGCTCCGGGATTTAAAGAAAAAAGTACGGGCAGCCAAAAGGAACGCATGGCGCAACTTCTGTTCAGGCATAGAAAAGGACTGTAGACCCATTAGCCTGACCTCATTCCTTCTGAAAACATTGGAAAAGCTGATCGATCTCCATATAAGAGAGAACACAGCTGTAATCCTAGAACCAAATCAACACGCATATACGAAAAGCAACCGGCATTACTCCACAAAGAATACGCCTCAGGCGGATTCGTAGACATCGCAGGAGCATTCAACAATGTGTCCACAGAACACATAATGCACAGTCTGAGAACTGTGACCCCACGAGAAGCTGTGTACCCCTGGGTACAGAACCTACTGCGCAGCAGGAGAATACAAGCGGAATGGGGAACCACGACCACAATCAGGGAAGCAAAAAGGGGCACACCCAAGTGGGAGTGCTCTCCCCCCTGTTGTGGAACCTCGTGGTCAACGACTTACTACGGAATTTCAAACGGACATTGATATTGAAAGTATCAAGTACTTTGGGACAGTAATGGATAGCAAGTTTAGTTGGAAGCTCAATGTGGAGGAATGGGTGAAGAAATCCACCAATGCACTCTATGCGTCGCAAAAGATGCTGGGTAGCACATGGGGACTCTCACCACGACTGACACACTGGATTTTCATCTCAATTGTGCGTCCCATACTGCTTTACGGCATACTGGTATGGTAAAAAGCAACAGAAAAGTCCATATACCTAGGAATTATGGACAAAACTCAGCGACATGCACTTATATGCATCACAGGGGTGCTGAGATCCACGCCAACAAAAGCACTTCAAGCTAAACTGAGTGTCAACCCCTTGGACATTTATATTTTTATATTATTGGACGTAGATAAACTAAAAGAAAAGACAGTACATTCAAGTGGCCCAACGATACCAAGCAAAAAGCAACCAGCCTCCCGCCCAACCGACCGAGGGGCACACCGCATAGCGTACGGTTACGTAGATCGCGAAAACGTAGACAAATGACATAAGACTAACTTTTTAAGAGAACTAATAGAAGTGGCACCGTTTATTAAGTGGGAAAATTTGTTATAGTTTGAACATCAAATCCGAAAAGGGTTATGATCAGCATAATTAAAGTGACAAGCTTGAAGAGCAATGGGTAAAAAATTTCTTGTCCTCCTGATCGGAACAGCAAAACTAATTTGGCTAATTAATTCCGAGGAATCAATTTCACCATTTATTAGCTTGGGTAAAAAGACCAAACTAAGCAATGTTCTGCGATCAGCAAGAGAAGGAAGATTTATTAGTAAAAGTCTACTGTTGTAGGAAGGTAGGTTAATGTTAGTATCCCAGTTAAATCTAATAAGGGCAAAGAGCAAAAATTGTTTTTGTACTGATTCTATTCTACCCTGGTTAATCCTGTATTTGGGATACCAGATACAAGATCCATATTTAAGAACAGGTTATGAAGGGGTCGTCAAATTCTTTCGACCAGCGCTAAATGAAACCCAAGGTACTAGAGGCTCAATATGCAACTGAAGAGATATGCTTGTGAAATTTAAGTTTCGGATTAAAAAGGATACCTAAGTCATCAACCCATTCAATGCGATTGAGTGGGCTTCCATCAAGAAAATATATATTTGAAAAAGGAAGGCGTCTATAAAAAGAAATGACTATACATTAATTGGAACTAAGATTTAGTAAGTTAACACGAAACCACTTTTGAAAAGTATCTAAATCCGTTTGTAATTTTTGAGCAGACAACAGAGCAGTACCCGGCATGCATAATTTTACATCGTCAGCATACATCAGCACTCGAGAGTGGTCAATAACAGATAGAAGGTCATTGATGAAAAGTGTAAATAATAAAGGTCCATGGTGACTTCCTTGCGGAACACCGGAAGTGACATGAACCACCTTAGAGACAGCACCATTAAAACTGACTCTCTGTGTTCTATAAATTAAATAATCCATCATCCACCGAATAAGATTGCTTGGAAAACCTAAAAGTTGAAGTTTATGAAGTAAAAGATAGTGATTAACCGAGTCAAATGTCTTGCTGAAATCAGTTCCGTTTGCATTTTATTTTGAAAACCATTAACAATTAGTGAAGTAAAGTCTAACAGGTTAGTGGAAGTAGATCTTTGTTTCACGAATCCATGCTGGCACGGTGAAATTAAAGATTTGCAAAAATGTTGTAATTGAGAAGTTATCAATTTCTCAAACATTTTTGGTATAGCAGAAAATTTGGAGATACCCCTATAATTTTGAACATTAGACTTGTCTCCTTTTGTATGGAGCGGAATAATAAATGAATTTTTCCAGATATTAGAAAATGAACATTTCTTAATAGACAAACTAAGCAGTTTATGCAAAGATTTTAAGAGACCATCAGCATAGTACTTAAGCACACAGCTGTGTACGCCATCAGGTCCCGGGAAAAATACAGGATTAATACCCTGTAGATCACGTAGTAATGAACACTCTGTGATTCTTGGTCCAAAAATGCAATTAGAGCCAATAACCTGATACGGGTAAGCAAGATCAACCTGATTATCAAATGAACTGTATGTAGTTTAAAAAATTCGGCAAATAAATCGCAAATGACCTGATCCTGTTTTCAAATGATACATTAGATGAAAGTGTTGATGACTTTCGCTTCGCATTAACGAAGTCAAAGAACCTCTTAGGATCCTAATGAAACTGTAGTCTGCACCGACTTAGTTAATTTTCTAACATGAGTTATTCATGACTGAAAATCTGGTACGCGAAACCAAGTATGATGAGTAATGAACAGAAGAGCCAGATTTTCTGAAACTCTTATAAAGCTTAGACTTACGATTTTTAAGGGCAGTCAACTCTCGTGTAAGCCACGCTGGTTTGTTTTTCCTACTTGGCTTACCAAAAGGGACACACATGTCGAATAAATTATCTATGGTGCAATAAAAAATACTGATTTCCGTATCCAAGTCCTCAGAACCATAGAGGGGTGACCAGTCAACCAGTGCTAAGAGCCGGGTAAGTTTAACAAAATTGGTTTTCCGAAATTGACGTACTCGTCTTAATGGTTCACTACACTGGAGTCCAGCACAGGCAGGCAAAGTGATCAACACCTCCAACGTCGGGTGGTATAACTCTTTGGGAGTGGATATGGGAAGGGATCTTGACACAGATAGAGTAGATGGATCCGAAACAAATACCAAATCAAGCATTTTACCAAGAGAATTTGGAATGCCATTGATCTGACCCAATGACATTTCAAATAAACCAACCAGAAAATCAGTCTGCACCATGGGGGTCAACACGCTTGAGTCCGGACTTGAAATCCAAGTAGCATCAGCAATATTAAAATCGCCAAGAACTACAAGAATATTACGATCAGAGAGTATAGAATAAATGGAAAGTATTGCTGGCAAATGTTCATTGTAGACAGAGTAGTCAGAGTATATAGGAACAAGAAACGTAAATACCAGCACCATTAATATTTAACTTTACAGCAACAATCTCTATATCCATAGAACCACCTAAAATTACTGTCTCAGAGGGAAAGCCCACATCAACAGCAATAAGCACCCCGCCACCACGGCGCAGACTACGGTCCTTTTTATAGATGCAGAATCTGTTTGATAATATTTCCAAATTAAGTATGTCTTGTCTTAACCACGTTTCGGTGAAGTCAACGACATGAAAGGGAAAAGAATGACTATTAAGGTACAAAGTACTAAGTTTACTACAAAGTCCTCTTACATTCTGATAACTCAGTAAGAGGGAGGTAATCAACTGTGTTAGTTTTTTGCTACTAAAGTGGATGCAACAGGCGGAGCACTACTGATCCTAACATTGTTATTATTATTACTTCGCCTACTAACATACTCCTTCACTATGATGTGTGGCGGCCAAAACTTTTCAGAACAAATCGTTGAGAAAAGTTCCGGCGGAACACTCAGCTTAAAGGACGATATATCGCGGGCGAGCTTGAATTTAAATTTGTCGACAACAATTCGCGGGGAATCAATTTTACCTTTTATATAGGCGCTTACATCTTCCGCAGAATTATCGGAAGCGAGCCTAGAAACAAAAACAAATTTACTCTGAGGTACAACCCTAATGTGCTTAAGAGTTGCACCTAATGTAGAATCAGTAGGCTGGCTATCGGTTGAACCACAGGGAACTACGTGAAGAACATTAGTTTTAGGTAACACCGGGTTAGTTGGCGGTGAATTAAATACATTTAACGGGCTGGCAGCAGGTGTAGGGGTACTAACAATAGCCGCTAGGGGAGGCTTGGATGTGGCAGCAGGGGTAGAGGCAGTAGCCGGCAGAAGAGGCTTGGGGGGCAACACCAGCGGGACTGTAAGCGGACAAGAGCCCGAAGTCTTTTTGCGCTTCGGCGAGTCATTTAACGTTTTAGCAGTATTAATGTGGTCTTCCAACTCTTTAATACTGCCACGAAGCGTATCGAAATTATTTCGGACAGCTTTGAAATAGTTGAAAATCAGCCACATGAACTTTGACTGTTCCTTCTCTATCTCATTGCAGGTGTGGCAATACCACTTAAGACCAGAATCAGCTGCTAAGCTCTCCCTGATTTTGGCATTGAAACTAGCACATTTCATGTGAATCATGTTATCACACGCCCTACATAAAGTGAAATCTTGGGTGGATCCAATTGAAATTTTACAGTTTTTACTGCAGCAGACAAACATGTTAAATTAAATATGTAAAATAATTAGAAAAGTTTAATAATGTGCAAAATAATAAGCTTGAGCAAAGTATAGTAGGGTACACGTGCAATGAGCGCAATATAACGGTCACACGAGAGAGAGAGCGCTTACGTTAGACGGTTAGAGAACGTCAGAGCGTAGGCTGGTATAAGAGCGTGAGAGCAAGAGCGCGTAAATATAGTTTTAGAACAAGCGAAAGCAAAATATATGTATGTATGTATGTACGTGTGTTTACAGACTGCAAATAAAACAATTTAATAAAGCAAAATCACAATATCCACGCGTAAATACATACAAATTACATTAACGATCACTGTTACAATTGTTTAGCACAATAATACCAATTAAAAACACAGTTTAAACACTCACAAAGTTATCAATTCATAGGCGCACACAGAAACACAACCGTCACCAAAGAAAGACAATGACACGCCTAATGGCAAAAAAGACTGCGCAACGTCTATGCACGATAGGCAACTTGACGATTCAAAACTACGGGCACAGTATGATTGGTAGAGGGATGCAAGTAGAAACAGACTACATGACCCCAAAAACAAACTTTATCTTCACGCCCACGTTCCTAAGCAAAAACGACTGGCGCTCGGGAGCAGAGCAAGTGGCCATAAACATATATACTGATGGCTCAAAGATAGAATACGAAGTCGGTGCAGCAGTGTACTGCGCCGATCCACCACAGAGACTATCATGCAGACTCCCTGACCACTGCAGCATATTCCAAGCGGAAATATTCGCCATAAGGAAGGCAGCAGAGGAGGTCTTAAGAACACACACAACACAAAACAAAGTAAACATCTTTGTGGACAGTCAGGCAGCAATAAAAGCCCTGCAAGCCCACTACATAAGCTCTCGGAATGTTCTGGCAAGCAGAGAAGCACTAGACGAACTGAGCATCAATAAGAACGTGCACATCTACTGGATCCCAAGAAACCAAGGCTTTAAAGAAAACGAGATGGCAGACGAACTAGCCAAGCAAGGAACAAAGAAACAGTACAAGGATACTGAAATTCCAGCCTCCCTGCGAACGATGCACACTCAGATGGAAGCACATGCACGGGCAAAACCTACGACGACAAACAGACGGAGTACATGCTGAAACTTCAGAGGCACGAATCCAGACAGCTTGTTGGTTTATTGACAGGCCACTGTCTGGTTGCATCCCATGCAAAGAAGTTAGGCATACTCCACAACGATGAATGCAGGAAATGCAGAGAACCAGGCATCAAGGAAACACTGGAACACCTGCTTTGCAGCTGCCCAGCACTGGCAGCGAAACGACTTCAACACTTCCACGCACCAATCCTTGCGACACTCGAAGTGAGCAGCCAAGAAACCAAGAAGCCTCTTGCCTTCGCAAGGGACACACACACGCCGCAGGACAACATACTATAGTCCTTAGCTTCTCCACACCGGCCTCACTAAGGACCCCAAGTGGTCTACGTGTGACACTCCTTAGGGAGGGTCAGCCGGCTTAGCATAACCTAACCTATGCATCTTAATGATTAAGATGAATTTTAAAAATAAATAAAAAATTATCATTTAATAACATGAGTTTTATAGATGTCCCTAACTTGTTATAAAAATGATAAAAATTATAAGAATTGAGACAGGTCAAGAATAGCCAAGGTAATTGCTAGGCATACATTCAAATGTGCTGCACATGAACATACACATTGAAATGCGTTGCTAGAAAAGTAACAAAATCCCAAATCAATTGAGAACTGAAAAATATTTATGGCACATACATACACATATATATGTGTATTTAGGTATACATCGCCCTAATGATTTTGCTTTAATTGAGGGAGCCACCAATACTGAAAAATGCACATGTGTTGTTGTTGTTCGCACTCTGTTGCTGCTATCCCCCTTCCACAATATACAGCAGCTCAGAGCAAACAGCTTACAGAAACATACATACATACATATATACAAACGGCGATCATGTCGATGACATACAGACGTATAAAGAATTTGGACTCCGTCTGTACCGAAACAAGCGCCGGCGCATGAATGACTTGCACTTTTAGCTACGCAAATGGTCTGCAAAATTTGCGTTCGGCTCCTGCTTTCAGCAGCCGAATGCTGGTGGCTCCTCAGCAACGCATTTTTCGGCAGTTGGGAAAACGCGATTTGACCCTCTATGTATACCTGCTTAACCCTTTTGTGTCCAAGACCGCATCTAGACGGGCAAAGTTCAAAACACCGTTATTCGCCTTCCTCATTCCTTTTTGTCTTCGCTTTGCGTTTTTTTTAATTCGGGGAAGTTCAAAAATTATGTTCGTTGCGTTTGCATTACAGTCGTTTCAAGCTGAAAATTTGTGCAATTCGGACGCAATAATTATTTTGTAAAAAGTGCGAATTAAAAATGTTGTTTAAAAATATTTTAAAAAGTTCGCTTCTGGAAACAAAATTATTTCCGTGTTGCTTATAGTCTCAAGCACGCAAAATAAAAAACACACACTAAAAAAAAGTTTTCGGTAGCCTTTATCGCTTTTATAAGGTACCCCGTCTAGAGGCGGACAATTCGGGAAAAAAAATTCGATGGTAAGTTTTAAAGTGGAACAACCTAAGACATATTTATGTCCAAATTAATGCTTCAATTCGACGACAAATGCATAACCTATCAGCTCTTTCCGATGTGGAGATTGAGAAATTTTTGAATTCGGTTGATTTTGACATTCATTAGGAGATCAAGAAGCGATTGAAAGAGCGGTAAATATGTGTTAAATTATCTGTGGATGAACAAATGTGTGCAACGAAGATGAAGACCACAAATGGGGAGTTAAATTCTTCAATTTGTGTGACTTCTCTGGCTTTTGATATAATTTTGAGATATATTGCGGCTCAGGAGACACCGTTGTTCAAACTGGCTCACCAGATCTTGGTGCGGCAGCAAATGTAGTTGTTCGATTATCACGCAATGTTCCGGATTTCAAAAACCATATGGTATTATCTATTTCGACAATTATTATACTTCATTGCCGCTTCTTGTATATCTTAAATCCCGGGGAATATTTTCTTTGGGAAATATTCGCTCAAATCGCAATTCAAATTATAAGCTGCCAACTGACAGCGACCTCAAGAAAGAAGTGCGTGGATATTCTACTGAATTTTGTGGATCTGTATCAGGAGTGGAAATATCTTTGACGGTTTGGAAGGATAATAAAGCAGTGCGACTTGCTTCGACTAACGCGGACACAAAGCTTTTCCTGAATGAAACAGATTCAAAAGGTATGTGTTTTGTTCGCTCTGAAAAAAAGTACGTTGACATAGATGTAATCCACGAATATAACAGCAACATGGGTGGTGTCGACTTAATGGACGGACTTATTGGTCGATATAAAATTCCAGTAAAGAGCAACAAGTACACAAATCGACTATTTACACATATGCTTGATTTAGCCAAGGTAAACGCTTATATTTTGTTCCACCGTATAAACCAGCCCGACGCTAATATCGCAAAATACCAACTGCCAAACTTCCGGTCAGAGGTCGCTTACGTGCTTTGCATGCTACAAACTCCGTCTTTGCCAAAAGGACCAGGGCGCTCACGACAAGTTGCTGAAAAGGAAAAGAAATACACAGGAAAGGAAACTTTCCGACCGTCTGATGATGTACGTTATGATGGCGTCGAGCATTTTCCGATGTTTTTATCACGCGCTGGCAAAAAAAACCTGTAAGCTTCCTGGTTGCTCTTCCGAAACTCAAATTGTATGCTGTTAATCTAATATAAGCCTGTGCCTCTCCCAGCAAAACGACTGTTTCTACGATTTTCATCACAAATAAGTAAACGAACTTTTTGTACACAAACATTTTGAAGTTCTGTAAATTTAAGTCACTTTTGTTTGAATTGTTATCTTTTTGTTTTTTGAGCCTTTCTTTATTTCCTTTATAATAAAACGTCCAAACAACAAAATTTTTCAATGACATTTTGTTTTGGCCTACTTACCCAAAGGCGCCTCTAGGCGGTCCAAGGTTTTAGTCCTATAAAACTCGATCCGTGCAATAGTTAACATTTTTAAAGAACTAACCTTTACTTTTAAGACATAATGAACCCAAAAATAATTTTTTCTGGGAAAAACAAATTTGGGCACTAGAGGGTTAATGGTATTACGTTGTTATCTTATATTTGTGGGTTGTTGTTGCTTACTCGGTGTCTGCGCACAAGTTGGCATTAAGGAGCCACTTGCTAAAATTTCTCAGAAAAAATTTGTTGTACGTTTTTTTGAGTTATCCCTTGTTGTCAGTTATTAGCATTAGAGAAATTAACTTTTTTGGACAATGACTTCCAATGTTTTTCATTTTCTTCCTCGATGAACCCGGGTTTGAAACCGAACCCTGGGTTCCAAAATATTCAGAAACCGGTTTTGGAACCTCTGCGAATTTTCAGCGTAGGGTTCGTAACCCGAACCGAACCCTAACCGTTTTTTAAGGGGTTTGCAGCTCTGCAGTTATTATACTATCGCATGATCAATTCAAATAATCGATATTTGCGACAATGTATAGTGCTACCCGACAATTTCGGAACTAAATGCTACGCACTGAATAAATAAAAACAAGATTTAGTAAATTCCTGTAAACTAAATCTATAAAATATACTATGGGACAGGGATTGTACATTACACAGTTATATTCGCTGAATATTTCAATGTCAAATTAAAGTCCCGAGGATTTGTCAACGACAAACTCTGCGCGCAAATCCACCTGCAGCCACTGCCATTGAATACTTTAAAAAAATTCTCGTAATTCCATACTCACTCATAAGTACTCTAAATAATCGATTATCTACAACCAATACGCCTGTCTATAACATAACATTATTGCATCCAGTAAACATGATATCTCAGTCAGTTACCGAATTCAGGCCCAAAAGTAAGAACGTGGCGAAGTTTTATGAAATTGATGGGTTGGAAGCAGAAAATGAGATTTGGTACTCTATTTGGAAAAAAAGAAGAATATATCACAGAAAAAATTGAAAAAAGTAGAAGTTAATGAGCTCATTGAAGAAGCAGGTGCATTATTTCCGGCTACAAAGATTGCCCTAGAAATCATGCTTTCCCTGTCATGCACAACATGTTCAATCGAGCGTTCGTTTAGCACTTTCAGAAGAGTGAAAACATGGCTGCGGTCAACAATGGGTGAAGATCGCCTAAATGGTAAGCATTTCTAGCTGTTTTATATATAATCAATTATTTAAAGCCGTTTTCTTAGGATTGTGTATGCTGAGTGTTCACCGGAAATTCGTTAGCGAAAATAAACCGAAAATTATCGCAGAAGTTTAAAAGATTAATCTTGAAATAATTATTTACATTAATATAATATATAATATTTTAGGTAATGCTTAAAATTTTGTGCAACGAAAAAAAACTTGGTTAAAAAAAAATTGTTTGTCTGTAATGTCGATTTACGGGCGATAAATTTACGTGATAAAGTCATAAGAAAACAATGATGAAGTAACATTTTTCATTCCTGCTGAAATTTTAAAAATCCTTATTGAAACAAGGGAAAACGTTGCAATCGGACGCAACCGACTGCGAAATACTTTGATACCAGTAAAAGAACGGATGGTAAGGAGTCTTATTGCAAAGGAGAGGAACGGGTGGTAAACATCGCCAGCTATCATGTTACCAAATTTGGTGACTTTGAATGGTGGGCGGCAGAGGTGGGTGTGGCATCCAAATTGTTTAATCAAATGTTTTAAACGGTCACCATTTATCTTCCTACCAAATTTGGTGGCTCTAGCTCAAAAACTGTTAAAGATATAGCCGACTTCGATTTTATAAGGCGGGTGGCTTGGGTGGGCGTGGCATCCAAAATTTTGATGCATATCTTTGGTAGATGTTGCCTTCTATCTTTTTACCGAATTTAGGGGCTCTAGCTTAAAAACTGTAAGAGATATCGAAATTTCCGATTTTAAATGGTGGGCGGCAGAGGTGGGCGAGGCATCCCAATTTTTGATGCAGATCTTTTTTAGATGTCACCATATATCTTCCTACCAAATTTGGTGACTCTAGATAAAAAAATGTGGTAGATACACGCATAACCGTTTCAACAACGCCGGGGGGTGGGGGGCGGAAGGTGTGGGCGTGGCATCCCAATTCTTGTTGCAGTTTGTTGGAAAACTTCACTACCCATCTTGACACAAAATTTGGTGCCTCTAGCCCAAAAAATGTGAAAACTATAGGCGTTTCCAATTCAAGGAGCAGACAGGATGGGGGCGGAAGGAGTGGGCGTGGCATCCAAAATTTTGATGCAGTGTTTTCAGGGACATGACTAGCTATCTGCGTGCAAAATTTGGTAGCTCTAGCTGTAAGAATGTGAGAAATATTTGGTTTTATCGGTTTTAAGTTATCGATTTTATCGATTTCCCAGCCTCCTAGTAGGCGTGGCAACCCAATTTTGACACTTTAATTGCAAAGCTTTAAGTCTCAAGCTTTACGGGTGTCGAAAAAAGTTGCGTTCACACAGACGGACGGACGGACAGACGGACAGACACCATGACGGACATTGCACAAAACCAATATACTATTAGACCTTCGGTATCAAAGTATAAAAAGGTTAAATGAAAAATTTTAATTTTATTAAGGATGCTCCAGTTTGCTTTATTTTGATAAGGATAGGACGATGATATGAAAAGTATGAAATGAAGGGGAGTGTTTCAAGGGTAGTGTGCCTTGAAAAAGTCAAATCAATGGATGTTCCTCTCAGCGTTGTTGACTCATTGACTCATCTGAAACGCATTCGACATTGTACGTATCTCTCACGAATTTTAGAAATGTGTCATCATTTTTCACATTTGTGTTGAAGTCGCCGTAAAGAAGAATAGGTACATCGGCATCAATATTCATTAAGAACGGTGGCACATACTGGCGCTTGTGCACATATGGGACAAGTGCAGGTACAGCAACATACCAATGTTCTGGATACTCGCTCCAGGATGAATATAGACGGCGCCAAGTACAAATTTAAACGATGTATTCGTAGTGAAGCATGTAATTTCGGCCAATATCCGCGGAGTGAGCAGACAAACTCTGAGAGTTAATGTTTGTCACTACAATTTCTCCAGCATTGTTAGCATCATCACAGAATTTTACTGCTCTCTTAGTGATTGTTTGAAGTACGTGTGCACGGAGTCAAATGTATTCGTTACGAATATCTCGCGTAAATCTGAGAGTCGTTACCATCTTGACCGTGTTTAAAGATGAAAGGAGCATCTTTGTCCGTGATGATGTGCAAGCCGTCTATATTCGCTACCCGACTCATCGCCACGTACACCAACTGTTGTGGTTGTTTCGGGGTGTATTTATAAAACTATTTCATATTCTTCTCTGCACAGTCCTCGATTTTCTTTGATGAACCATTCCGAGATGGGCTTGAGGTCGTTCTTGAACCACAGTCTGTCGCAAATCGAACAAGCGTTGCTAAAATCGTAGTCCAGAAAAGTTGTTTTGAATCTCATGATCGAGGATGCCCATCTGGTGTTGCAGGTAGCTTGTGCCTGTTGTACTCCAATTTGATCAGAAGAAGTACCTGGTTCACCAGTGATTTGTGCTGGTTCTGCTGCTGATGTTTGACGTTGTTGGTGTGTGAGCTGTCGTTGAGTACCAGTTTGAAGGTCGTTTGACCTTGCCCCTGTAAGAGAAGAGGATACAGCAGCTTTGCGTAGATTGTAGTTGTGCTGTCTTTCGGCATTCAATTTCCACACAGCTATCGCATGTGCAGGAGTTCTGGATGCTGCTTTATTTTTTTTGTATTTATTTATTTATTTATTGATAATTCCTAGTGCTACAAGTAAAAGTATTTATAAATTAGTGCACTATTCACATTTTAAATTTGCTGTTTAAACATACAAAATATTATTATTATTTTAAACAAAATGACTTTAATACTACTTATATACTAAACATTAAAATATAAATTCAAAAACAAAATTGTATCGATTACCCTATTACCCTTATTATTGTTGTCATTAATACCATCATAAATCATTCCGCTGTAATTATGTCTTTAACTTAGATTTAAAAATTGGTGTGCTTATAACGGTCTTAATTTCTAGTGGTAATTGATTCCAAAGTCGAGCAACCCATACAAAAAAGTGCTAGTCGGAGGATGCGAGTATAGTTCTAGGATGAACAAAGTTTTAAAATTTAAAATTTTATACTTGATTCAGTTTTGTAAGTCTAGGTCAAAAATACAATTTGCAAAACATGTAAAATGATTATATCTTTTAAGTCCAAAAACCTAACAGTGCTACCTATAAGTATGTACACGTAGAGGGAGTCAAATCGCGTTTTCCCAACTGCCGAAAAATGCGTTGTGGAGGCACCACCATCATTCGGCTGCTGAAAGCAGCGAGCCGAACGCAAATTTTGCAGACCATTTGCGTAGCTAAAAAAGTGCAAGTCATTCATGCGCCGGCGCTTGACTCGGTACAGACGGAGTGCCAGAAATTTGCTGTGTATACGTCTGTATGTCCCGACAAGATCGCCGTTAGGGGTATTTTTGGGATTTTTTGGAGGTTCTGGTGTAAAAAATAGAAAAAATTTTTGTTTTTAGGTTTTAATTTTAAAATTTTTTAATTTTCCCGCATTAGGCGTGGCAACCCAATTTTGACACTTTAATTGCAAAGCTTTAAGTCTCAAGCTTTACGGGTGTCGAAAAAAGTTGCGTTCACACAGACGGACGGACGGACAGACGGACAGACACCATGACGGACATTGCACAAAACCAATATACATACTATTAGACCTTCGGTATCAAAGTATAAAAAAGTTAAATGAAAAATTTTAATTTTATTAAGGATGCTCCAGTTTGCTTTATTTTGATAAGGATAGGACGATGATATGAAAAGTATGAAATGAAGGGGAGTGTTTCAAGGGTAGTGTGCCTTGAAAAAGTCAAATCAATGGATGTTCCTCTCAGCGTTGTTGACTCATTGACTCATCTGAAACGCATTCGACATTGTACGTATCTCTCACGAATTTTAGAAATGTGTCATCATTTTTCACATTTGTGTTGAAGTCGCCGTAAAGAAGAATAGGTACATCGGCATCAATATTCATTAAGAACGGTGGCACATACTGGCGCTTGTGCACATATGGGACAAGTGCAGGTACAGCAACATACCAATGTTCTGGATACTCGCTCCAGGATGAATATAGACGGCGCCAAGTACAAATTTAAACGATGTATTCGTAGTGAAGCATGTAATTTCGGCCAATATCCGCGGAGTGAGCAGACAAACTCTGAGAGTTAATGTTTGTCACTACAATTTCTCCAGCATTGTTAGCATCATCACAGAATTTTACTGCTCTCTTAGTGATTGTTTGAAGTACGTGTGCACGGAGTCAAATGTATTCGTTACGAATATCTCGCGTAAATCTGAGAGTCGTTACCATCTTGACCGTGTTTAAAGATGAAAGGAGCATCTTTGTCCGTGATGATGTGCAAGCCGTCTATATTCGCTACCCGACTCATCGCCACGTACACCAACTGTTGTGGTTGTTTCGGGGTGTATTTATAAAACTATTTCATATTCTTCTTTGCACAGTCCTCGATTTTCTTTGATGAACCATTCCGAGATGGGCTTGAGGTCGTTCTTGAACCACAGTCTGTCGCAAATCGAACAAGCGTTGCTAAAATCGTAGTCCAGAAAAGTTGTTTTGAATCTCATGATCGAGGATGCCCATCTGGTGTTGCAGGTAGCTTGTGCCTGTTGTACTCCAATTTGATCAGAAGAAGTACCTGGTTCACCAGTGATTTGTGCTGGTTCTGCTGCTGATGTTTGACGTTGTTGGTGTGTGAGCTGTCGTTGAGTACCAGTTTGAAGGTCGTTTGACCTTGCCCCTGTAAGAGAAGAGGATACAGCAGCTTTGCGTAGATTGTAGTTGTGCTGTCTTTCGGCATTCAATTTCCACACAGCTATCGCATGTGCAGGAGTTCTGGATGCTGCTTTATTTTTTTGTATTTATTTATTTATTTATTGATTATTCCTAGTGCTACAAGTAAAAGTATTTATAAATTAGTGCACTATTCACATTTTAAATTTGCTGTTTAAACATACAAAATATTATTATTATTTTAAACAAAATGACTTTAATACTACTTATATACTAAACATTAAAATATAAATTCAAAAACAAAATTGTATCGATTACCCTATTACCCTTATTATTGTTGTCATTAATACCATCATAAATCATTCCGCTGTAATTATGTCTTTAACTTAGATTTAAAAATTGGTGTGCTTATAACGGTCTTAATTTCTAGTGGTAATTGATTCCAAAGTCGAGCAACCCATACAAAAAAGTGCTAGTCGGAGGATGCGAGCATAGTTCTAGGATGAACAAAGTTTTAAAATTTAAAATTTTATACTTGATTCAGTTTTGTAAGTCTAGGTCAAAAATACAATTTGCAAAACATGTAAAATGATTATATCTTTTAAGTCCAAAAACGTAACGTGCTACCTATAAGTATGTACACGTAGAGGAGTCAAATCGCGTTTTCCCAACTGCCGAAAAAATGCGTTGTGGAGGCACCACCATCATTCGGCTGCTGAAAGCAGCGAGCCGAACGCAAATTTTGCAGACCATTTGCGTAGCTAAAAAAGTGCAAGTCATTCATGCGCCGGCGCTTGACTCGGTACAGACGGAGTGCCAGAAATTTGCTGTGTATACGTCTGTATGTCAGCGACAAGATCGCCGTTAGGTGTATATATGTGTGTATGTATGTTTCTGTATGCTGTTTGCTCTGAGCGGCTGTATATTGTGGAAGGGGGATAGCAGCAGCAGAGTGCGAACAACAACAACACATGTGCATTTTTTCTGTATTTGGTGGCTCCGAGATCAACAAGCAGAAATCATTAGGGCGAATGTATACCTAAATACACATATATATGTGTGTGTGTATGTGCGCATGCATATTTTTTCAGTTTTTGGTGGCTCTCAAGTGATTTGGGATTTTGTTACTTTTCTAGCAATGCATATCAATGTGTGTGTGCATGTGTATGTTCATGTGCAGCACATTTGAATCTATGCGTAGCAATTGCCTTGGCTATTCTTGACCTGTCTCAATTTTTATGATTTTTAGCAATTTTATTACAAGTTAGGGTCACC